>JAUPTC010002136.1:0-16133 GCA_030762895.1 Sophora flavescens | reverse complement strand
CCCAAAACCCCATTTCAAACACAAAACCCTAATTTTGACCCTAAATCCTAAAGTTGACCAAAAACCCTAATTCTAACCCTATTTTTGACGCAAACCGTATTTTAAACTCAAAACCCTAATTTTGACCCAAACCCTAATTTTGACCATAAACCCAAACCCTAATTTTAATCCAAACCCTAATTTTACCCAAAACCTAATTCTAACCCTAAACCCATAATTTTGACCCGAAAACCTCAATTTGACCCAGAACCCTAACTTTGACCGGAAAACCTCAATTTGACCCAGAACCCTAATTCTAAACCTATTTTTGACCCCAAACCCTATTTTAAACTCAAAACCCTATTTCAAACCCTAAACCCTAATTTTGATCTTAAACCCTAATTTCGACCCAAAACACTAACTCTAACCCTATTTTGACCCAAAACCCTATTTTAAACTCAAAACCCTAATTTCGACCCCAAACCCTAATTTTGACCCGAAACCCTAATTTTACCCAAAACCCTAATTCTAACCCTATTTTTGACCCAAAACCCTATTTTAAACTCAACCCTATTTCAATCCCTAAACCCTAACTTTGACCCGAAACCCTAATTTTACCCATTACCCTAATTCTAACCCTATTTTAAACTCAAAACCCTATTTCAAACCCTAAACCCTAATTTTGACCCAAAATCCTAAATTTGACCCAGAACCCCAATTTTACCCAAAACCCTAATTTTACCCAAAACCCTAATTCTAACATTATTTTTGACACCAAACCCTACTTTAAATTCAAAACCCTATTTGAAACCCTAAACCCTAATTCTAACCCTATTTTTGATCCAAAACCCTATTTTAAACTCAAAACCCTATTTCAAACCCTAAACCCTAATTTTGACCCGAAACCCTCAATTTGAGCCAGAACCCTAATTTTGACCCGAAACCCAAATTTTAACCAAAACCCTATAATAAACTCAAAACCCTATTTCAAACCCTAAACCCTAATTTTGACCCAAAATCCTAAATTTGACCCAGAACCCTAATTTTGACCCGAAACACTAATTTTACCCAAAACCCTAATTCTAACCTTATTTTTTGACCCCAAACCCTACTTTAAACTCAAAACCCTATTTGAAACCCTAAACCCTAATTTTGACCCAAAACCGTAATTTTAACCCTATTTTTGACCCAAAACCCTATTTTAAACTCAAAACCCTATTTTTGACCCAAAACCCTAATTTTACCCAAAACCCAAATTCTAACCCTATTTTTGACCCTATACCCAATTATTAAATCAAAACGCTAATTTTGACCGAAAACCCTAATTTTGCCCCAAAACCCGAATTCTAACCCTATTTTTGACCCAGAACCCTATTTTAAACTCAAAACCCTATTTCAAACCCTAAACCCTTTTTTAAACTCAAAACCCTAATTTTGACCCAAAACCCTAATTTTGACCCGAAACCCTAGTTTTTACCCAAAACCCTAATTCAAACCCTAAACCCTAATTTTGACCCCAAACCCCCATTTTTAAATCAAAACCCTAATTTTAACCCAAAACCCTAATTCTAACCCTATTTTTGACCCAAAACCCTATTTTAAACCAAAAACCCTAATTTCGACCCCAAACCCTAATTTTGACCCGAAACCCTAATTTTACACAAAACCCTAATTCTAACCCTATTTTTGTCCCAAAACCCTATTTTAAACTCAAAACCCTATTTCAAACCCTAAACCCTAATTTTGACCATAATCCCTAATTTTTACCCAAAACCGTAATTCTAACCCTTTTTTTGACCCAAAACCCTATTTTAAACCCAAAACCCTAATTTTACCCAAAACCCAAATTCTAACCCTATTTTTGACCCTAAACCCAATTATTAAATCAAAACCCTAATTTTGACCGAAAACCCTAATTTTGCCGCAAACCCTAATTCTAACCCTATTTTAAACTCAAAACCCTAATTTTTACCCAAAACCCTATTCCAAACCCTAAACCCTAATTTTGACCATAAACCCTAATTTTTACACAAATCCCTATTTTAAACTCAAAACCCTAATTTTGACCCGAAACCCTAGTTTTGACCCTAAACCCTAATTCTAACCCGATTTTTGACCCAAAACCCTATTTAAAACACAAAACCCTATTTCAAACCCTAAACCCTTATTCTGACCGAAAACCCTATTTTAAACCCAAAACCCTAATTTTGACCCAAAACCCTAATTTTGGCCCAAAACCCTAATTTTAGCCCAAAACCGTAATTTTTACCCAAAACCCTAATTCTAACCCTATTTTTGACCCAAAACCCTAATTTTGACCCGAAACCCTAGTTTTGACCCTAAACCCTAATTTTGACCCTTTACCCTAATTTTACCCAAAACCCTAATTCTAACCCTATTTTTGACCCAAAACCCTATTTTAAACTCAAAACCCAATTTCAATCCCTAAACCTTAATTTTGACCTGAAACCCTCAATTTGACCCAGAACCCTAATTTTGAACCGAAACCCTAATTTTACCCAAAACCCTAATTCTAACCCTATTTTAAACTCAAAACCCTATTTCAAACCCTAAACCCTAATTTTGACCCAAAATCCTAAATTTGACCCAGAACCCTAATTTTGACCCGACACCCTAATTTTACCCAAAACCCTAATTCTAACCTTATTTTTGACCCCAAACCCTATTTTAAATTCAAAACCCTATTTCAAACCCTAAACCCGAATTTTGACCCTAAACCCTAATTTTTACCTAAAACCGTAATTCTAACCCTATTTTGGACCCAAAACCCTATTTTAAACTCAAAACCCTATTTTTGACCCAAAACCCAAATTCTAACCCTATTTTTGACCATAAACCCAATTATTAAATCAAAACCCTAATTTTGACCGAAAACCCTAATTTTGCCCCAAAACCCTAATTTTAACCCAAAACCCTAATTTTACCCAAAACCCTAATTCTAACACGATTTTTGACCCAAAACCCTATTTAAAACTCAAAACCCTATTTCAAACCCTAAACCCTTATTTTGACCCAAAACCCTATTTTAAACCCATAACCCTAATTTTGACCCAAAACCCTAATTTTGACCCAAAACCCTAATTTTAACCCAAAACCGTAATTTTTACCCAAAACCCTAATTTTGACCAGAAACCCTAGTTTTGACCCTAAACCCTAATTTTAATCCGAAAGCCTATTTTTACCCAAAACCCTAATTCTAACCCTATTTTTGACCCAAAACCCTATTTCAAACCCTAAACCCTAATTTTGACCCGAAAACCTCAATTTGACCAAGAACCCTAACTTTGACCCGAAAACCTCAATTTGACCCAGAACCCTAAGTCTAACCCTATTTTTGACCCAAAACCCTATTTTAAACTCAAAACCCTATTTCAAACCATAAAACCTAATTTTGACCCTAAACCCTATTTTTTATCTAAAACCCTAATTCTAACATTATTTTTGACCCAAACCCCAATTTTTAAATCGAAACCCTAATTTTAACCCAAAACCCAAATTTTAAATCAAAACCCTAATTTTAACCCGAAACCGTAATTTTACCATAAACCATATTATAAACTAAAAACCCTATTTCAAACCCTAAACCGTAATTTTGACCATAAACCCTAATTTTTACCCAAAACCCAATTTCAAAATCTAAACCCTAATTTCGAACCTAAATCCTAAAGTTTACCCAAAACCATATTTCTAACCCTAATTTTGACCTTAAACCCTAATTTCGACCCAAAACACTAACTCTAACCCTATTTTGACCCAAAACCCTATTTTAAACTCAAAACCCTAATTTCGACCCAAAACCCTAATTTTGACCCGAAACCCTAATTTTACCCAAAACCCTAATTCTAACCCTATTTTTGACCCAAAACCATATTTTAAACTCAACCCTATTTCAATCCCTAAACCCTAATTTTGACCCGAAACCCTCAATTTGACCCAGAACCCTAATTTTGACCCGAAACCCTAATTTTACCCATTACCCTAATTCTAACCCTATTTTAAACTCAAAACCCTATTTCAAACCCTAAACCCTAATTTTGACCCAAAATCCTAAATTTGACCCAGAACCCTAATTTTACCCAAAACCCTAATTTTACCCAAAACCCTAATTCTAACATTATTTTTGACCCCAAACCCTACTTTAAATTCAAAACCCTATTTGAAACCCTAAACCCTAATTCTAACCCAATTTTTGATCCAAAACCCTATTTTAAACTCAAAACCATATCTCAAACCCTAAACCCTAATTTTGACCCGAAACCCTCAATTTGACCCATAACCCTAATTTTGACCCGAAACCCAAATTTTACCCAAAACCCTATTATAAACTCAAAACCCTATTTCAAACCCTAAACCCTAATTTTGACCCAAAATCCTAAATTTGACCCAGAACCCTAATTTTGACCCGAAACCCTAATTTTATCCAAAACCCTAATTCTAACCTTATTTTTGACCCCAAACCCTACTTTAAACTCAAAACCCTATTTGAAACCCTAAACCCTAATTTTGACCCAAAACCGTAATTCTAACCCTATTTTTGACCCTAAACCCTATTTTAAACTCAAAACCCTACTTTTGACCCAAAACCCTAATTTTACCCAAAACCCAAATTCTATCCCTATTTTTGACCCTAAACCCAATTATTAAATCAAAACGCTAATTTTGACCGAAAACCCTAATTTTGCCCCAAAACCCTAATTCTAACCATATTTTTGACCCAAAACCCTATTTTAAACTCAAAACCCTATTTCAAACCCTAAACCCTATTTTAAACTCAAAACCCTAATTTTGACCCAAAAACCTAATTTTGACCCGAAACCCTAGTTTTGACCCTAAACCCAAAACCCTACTTTTAATCTGACACCCTATTTTTACCCAAAACCCTAATTGAAACCCTAAACCCTAATTTTGAACCTAAACCCCCATTTTTAAATCAAAACCCTAATTTTAACCCAAAACCCTAATTTTAATTCAAAACCCTAATTTTAAGCCGAAACCGTAATTTTACCCAAAACCCTATTTTAAACTCAAACCCCTATTTCAAACCCTAAACCGTAATTTGGACCATCAACCCTAATTTTTACCCAAAACCCAAAACGTTAAACCCTAATTTTGAACCTAAATCCTAAAGTTTACCCAAAACCATATTTGTAAACCTAATTTTGACCTTAAACCCTAATTTCGACCCAAAACACTAACTCTAACCCTATTTTGGCCCAAAACCCTATTTTAAACTCAAAACCCTAATTTCGACCCAAAACCCTAATTTTGACCCGAAACCCTAATTTTACCCAAAACCCTAATTCTAACCCTATTTTTGACCCAAAACCCTATTTTAAACTCAACCCTATTTCAATCCCTAAACCCTAATTTTGACACGAAACCCTCAATTTGACCCAGAACCCTAATTTTGACCCGAAACCCTAATTTTGACCCGAAACCCTAATTTTACCCATTACCCTAATTCTAACCCTATTTTAAACTCAAAACCCTATTTCAAGCCCTAAACCCTAATTTTGACCCAAAATCCTAAATTTGACCCAGAACCTTAATTTTACCCAAAACCCTAATTTTACCCAAAACCCTAATTCTAACATTATTTTTGACCCCAAACCCTACTTTAAATTCAAAACCCTATTTGAAACCCTAAACCCTAATTCTAACCCTATTTTTGATCCAAAACCCTATTTTAAACTCAAAACCCTATTTCAAACCCTAAACCCTAATTTTGACCCGAAACCCTCAATTTGACCCAGAACCCTAATTCTGACCCGAAACCCAAATTTTACCCAAAACCCTATTATAAACTCAAAACCCTATTTCAAACCCTAAACCCTAATTTTGACCCAAAATCCTAAATTTGACCCAGAACCCTAATTTTGACCCGAAACCCTAATTTTATCCAAAACCCTAATTCTAACCTTATTTTTGACCCAAAACCCTACTTTAAACTCAAAACCCTATTTGAAACCCTAAACCCTAATTTTGACCCAAAACCGTAATTCTAACCCTATTTTTGACCCAAAACCCTATTTTAAACTCAAAACCCTATTTTTGACCCAAAACCCTAATTTTACCCAAAACCCAAATTCTAACCCTATTTTTGACCCTAAACCCAATTATTAAATCAAAACCCTAATTTTGACCGAAAACCCTAATTTTGCCCCAAAACCCTAATTCTAACCCTATTTTTGACCCAAAACCCTATTTTAAACTCAAAACCCTATTTCAAACCCTAAACCCTATTTTAAACTCAAAACCCTAATTTTGACCCAAAACCCTAATTTTGACACGAAACCCTAGTTTTGACCATAAACCCTAAACCCTAATTTTAATCCGAAACCCTAATTTTACCCAAAAACCTAATTCTAACCCTAAACCCATAATTTTGACCCGAAAACCTCAATTTGACCCAGAACCCTAACTTTGACCGGAAAACCTCAATTTGACCTAGAACCCTAATTCTAAACCCATTTTTGACCCAAAACCCTATTTTAAACTCAAAACCCTATTTCAAACCCTAAACCGTAATTTTGACCCTAAACCCTAATTTTTATCTAAAACCCTAATTCTAACCTTATTTTTGACCCAAACCCCAATTTTTAAATCAAAACCCAAATTTTAACCCAAAACCCTAATTTTAAATCAAAACCCTAATTTTAACCCGAAACCGAAATTTTACCCAAAACCCTAATTTAAACTCAAACCCCTATTTCAAACCCTAAACCCTAATTTTTACCCGAAACCGTAATTCTAACCCTATTTTTGACCCAAAACCCTATTTTAAACTCAAAACCCTATATTTGACCCAAAACCCTAATTTTACCCAAAACCCAAATTCTAACCCTATTTTTGACCCTAAAGACAATTATTAAATCAAAACCCTAATTTTGACCGAAAACCCTAATTTTGCCCCAAAACCCTAATTCTAAACCTATTTTTGACCCAAAACCCTATTTTAAACTCAAAACCCTATTTCAAACCCTAAACCCTAATTTTGACCATAAACCCTAATTTTTACCCAAAACCCTAATTTTTACCCTAAATCCTAAAGTTGACCAAAAGCCCTAATTCTAACCCTATTTTTGACCCAAAACCCTATTTTAAACTCAAAACCCTAATTTTGACCCAAAGCCCTAATTTTGACCCGAAACCCTAGTTTTGACCGAAAACCCTATTTTAAACTCAAAACCCTATTTCAAACCCTAAACCCTAATTTTGACCATAAACCCTAATTTTTACCCAAAACCCCATTTCAAACACAAAACCCTAATTTTGACCCTAAATCCTAAAGTTGACCAAAAACCCTAATTCTAACCCTATTTTTGACCCAAAACCGTATTTTAAACTCAAAACCCTAATTTTGACCCGAAACCCTAGTTTTGACCATAAACCCTAAACCCTAATTTTAATCCGAAACCCTAATTTTACCCAAAAACCTAATTCTAACCCTAAACCCATAATTTTGACCCGAAAACCTCAATTTGACCCAGAACCCCAACTTTGACCGGAAAACCTCGATTTGACCTAGAACCCTAATTCTAAACCTATTTTTGACCCCAAACCCTATTTTAAACTCAAAACCCTATTTCAAACCCTAAACCCTAATTTTGACCCTAAACCCTAATTTTTATCTAAAACCCTAATTCTAACCTTATTTTTGACCCAAAATCCAATTTCTAAATCAAAACCCTAATTTTAATCGAAAACCCTAATTTTAAATCAAAACCATAGTTTTAACCCTAAACCGTAATTTTACCCAAAACCCTATTTTAAACTCAAAACCCTATTTCAAACCCTAAACCGTAATTTTGACTATAAACCCTAATTTTTACCCAAAACCCTATTTCAAACCGTAAGCCCTAATTTTGACCCTAAATCCTAAAGTTTACCAAAAACCATATTCTAACCCTAATTTTGACCCTAAACCCTAATTTTAACCCAAAACCCTATTTTAAACTCAAAACCCTAATTTCGACCCAAAACCCTAATTCTGACTTGAAACCCTAATTTTACCCAAAACCCTAATTCTAACCCTATTTTGACCCAAAACCCTATTTTAAACCCAATACCCTAGTTTTGACACAAAACCCTAATTTTGGCCCAAAACCCTATTTTTAACCCAAAATCGTAATTTTTACCCAAAACCCTAATTTTCGCCCAAAACCGTAATTTTTACCCAAAACCCTAATTCTAACCCTAATTTGGACCCAAAACCCTAATTTGGACCCGAAACCCTAGTTTTGACCCTAAACCCTACTTTTAATCTGAAACCCTATTTTTACCCAAAACCCTATTTCAAACCCTATTTTTGACCCAAAACCCTATTTTAAACTCAAAACCCTATTTCAAACCCTAAACCCTAATTTTGACCCAGAACCCTAACTTTGACCCGAATACCTCAATTTGACCCAGAACCCTAATTCTAACCCTATTTTTGACCCAAAACCCTATTTTAAACTCAAAACCTTATTTCAAACCCTAAATCCTAATTTTGACCATAAACCCTAATTTTTACCCAAAACCCTAATTTTGACCCTAAATCCTAAAGTTGACCAAAAACCCTAATTCCAACCCTATTTTTGACCCAAAACCCTATTTTAAACTCAAAACCCTAATTTTGACCCAAAGCCCTAATTTTGACCCGAAACCCTAGTTTTGACCCAAAACCCTATTTTAAACTCAAAACCCTAATTTTGACCATAAACCCTAATTTTTACCCAAAACCCCATTTCAAACACAAAACCCTAATTTTGACCCTAAATTCTAAAGTTGACCAAAAACCCTAATTCCAACCCTATTTTTGACCCAAAACCCTATTTTAAACTCAAAACCCTAATTTTGACCCAAAGCCCTAATTTTGACCCGAAACCCTAGTTTTGACCCAAAACCCTATTTTAAACTCAAAACCCTAATTTTGACCATAAACCCTAATTTTTACCCAAAACCCCATTTCAAACACAAAACCCTAATTTTGACCCTAAATTCTAAAGTTGACCAAAAACCCTAATTCTAACCCTATTTTTGACCCAAAACCATGTTTTAAACTCAAAACCCTAATTTTGACCCAAAACCCTAATTTTGACCCCAAACCCTAGTTTTGACCATAAACCCTAAACCCTAATTTTAATCAGAAACCCTAATTTTACACAAAAACCTAATTCTAACCCTAAACCCATAATTTTGACCCGAAAACCTCAATTTGACCCAGAACCCTAACTTTGACCGGAAAACCTCAATTTGACCCAGAACCCTAATTCTAAACCCATTTTTGACCCAAAACCCTATTTTAAACTCAAAACCCTATTTCAAACCCTATACCGTAATTTTGACCCTAAACCCTAATTTTTATCTAAAACCCTAATTCTAACCTTATTTTTGACCCAAACCCCAATTTTTAAATCAAAACCCTAATTTTAACCCAAAACCCTAATTTTAAATCAAAACCCTAATTTTAACCCGAAACCGTAATTTTACCCAAAACCCTAATTTAAACTCAAACCCCTATTTCAAACCCTAAACCCTACTTTTTACCCGAAACCGTAATTCTAACCCTATTTTTGACCCAAAACCCTATTTTAAACTCAAAACCCTATTTTTGACCCAAAACCCTAATTTCACCCAAAACCCAAATTCTAACCCTATTTTTGACCCAAAACACAATTATTAAATCAAAACCCTAATTTTGACCGAAAACCCTAATTTTGCCCCAAAACCCTAATTCTAACCCTATTTTTGACCAAAAACCCTATTTTAAACTCAAAACCCTATTTCAAACCCTAAACCCTAATTTTGACCATAAACCCTAATTTTTACCCAAAACCCTAATTTTGACCCTAAATCCTAAAGTTGACCAAAAGCCCTAATTCTAACCCTATTTTTGACCCAAAACCCTATTTTAAACTCAAAACCCTAATTTTGACCCAAAGCCCTAATTTTGACCCGAAACCCTAGTTTTGACCCAAAACCCTATTTTAAACTCAAAACCCTAATTTTGACCATAAACCCTAATTTTTACCCAAAACCCCATTTCAAACACAAAACCCTAATTTTGACCCTAAATTCTAAAGTTGACCAAAAACCCTAATTCTAACCCTATTTTTGACCCAAAACCATGTTTTAAACTCAAAACCCTAATTTTGACCCAAAACCCTAATTTTGACCCCAAACCCTAGTTTTGACCATAAACCCTAAACCCTAATTTTAATCCGATACCCTAATTTTACACAAAAACCTAATTCTAACCCTAAACCCATAATTTTTACCCGAAAACCTCAATTTGACCTCCCCTAACTTTGACCGGAAAACCTCAATTTGACCCAGAACCCTAATTCTAAACCCATTTTTGACCCAAAACCCTATTTTAAACTCAAAACCCTATTTCAAACCCTATACCGTAATTTTGACCCTAAACCCTAATTTTTATCTAAAACCCTAATTCTAACCTTATTTTTGACCCAAACCCCAATTTTTAAATCAAAACCCTAATTTTAACCCAAAACCCTAATTTTAAATCAAAACCCTAATTTTAACCCGAAACCGTAATTTTACCCAAAACCCTAATTTAAACTCAAACCCCTATTTCAAACCCTAAACCCTACTTTTTACCCGAAACCGTAATTCTAACCCTATTTTTGACCCAAAACCCTATTTTAAACTCAAAACCCTATTTTTGACCCAAAACCCTAATTTCACCCAAAACCCAAATTCTAACCCTATTTTTGACCCAAAACACAATTATTAAATCAAAACCCTAATTTTGACCGAAAACCCTAATTTTGCCCCAAAACCCTAATTCTAACCCTATTTTTGACCAAAAACCCTATTTTAAACTCAAAACCCTATTTCAAACCCTAAACCCTAATTTTGACCATAAACCCTAATTTTTACCCAAAACCCTAATTTTGACCCTAAATCCTAAAGTTGACCAAAAGCCCTAATTCTAACCCTATTTTTGACCCAAAACCCTATTTTAAACTCAAAACCCTAATTTTGACCCAAAGCCCTAATTTTGACCCGAAACCCTAGTTTTGACCGAAAACCCTATTTTAAACTCAAAACCCTATTTCAAACCCTAAACCCTAATTTTGACCATAAACCCTAATTTTTACCCAAAACCCCATTTCAAACACAAAACCCTAATTTTGACCCTAAATCCTAAAGTTGACCTAAAACCCTAATTCTAACCCTATTTTTGACGCAAAACCGTATTTTAAACTCAAAACCCTAATTTTGACCCAAAACCCTAATTTTGACCATAAACCCTAAACCCTAATTTTAATCCGAAACCCTAATTTTACCCAAAAACCTAATTCTAACCCTAAACCCGTAATTTTGCCCCGAAAACCTCAATTTGACCCAGAACCCTAACTTTGACCGGAAAACCTCAATTTGACCCAGAACCCTAATTCTAAACCTATTTTTGACCCCAAACCCTATTTTAAACTCAAAACCCTATTTCAAACCCTAAACCCTAATTTTGACCTTAAACCCTAATTTCGACCCAAAACACTAACTCTAACCCTATTTTGACCCAAAACCCTAATTTCGAGCCGAAACCCTAATTTTGACCCGAAACCCTAGTTTTACCCAAAACCCTAATTCTAACCCTATTTTTGACCCAAAACCCTATTTTAAACTCAACCCTATTTCAATCCCTAAACCCTAATTTTGACCCGAAACCCTCAATTTGACCCAGAACCCTAATTCTAACCCTATTTTTGACCCAAAACCCAATTTTAAACTCAACCCTATTTCAATCCCTAAACCCTAATTTTGACCCGAAACCCTCAATTTGACCCGAAAACCCTAATTTTGCCCCAAACCCTATTTCAAACCCTAAACCCTATTTTAAACTCAAAACCCTAATTTTGACCCAAAACCCTAATTTTGACCCAAAACCCTAATTTTGACCCGAAACCCTAGTTTTTACCCAAAGCCCTAATTCAAACCCTAAACCCTAATTTTGACCCCAAACCCCCATTTTTAAATCAAAACCCTAATTTTAACCCAAAACGCTAATTTTAATTCAAAACCCTAATTTTAAGCCGAAACCGTAATTTCACCCAAAACCCTATTTTAAATTCAAACCCCTATTTCAAACCCTAAACCGTAATTTGGACCATAAACCCTAATTTTTACCCAAAACCCAAAACCCTAATTTTGACCCTAAATCCTAAAGTTTACCCAAAACCATATTTCTAACCCTAATTTTGACCCTAAACCCTAATTTTAACCCAAAACCCAATTTTTGAACTAAAACCCTAATTCTAACCCTATTTTTGACCCAAAACCCTATTTTAAACCCAAAACCCTAATTTCGACCGAAAACCCTAATTTTGACCCGAAACCCTAATTTTACCCAAAACCCTAATTCTAACCCTATTTTTGACCCAAAACCCTATTTTAAACTCAAAACCCTATTTCAAACCCTAAACCCTAATTTTGACCCTAATCCCTAATTTTTACCCAAAACCGTAATTCTAACCCTTTTTTGACCCAAAACCCTATTTTAAACCCAAAACCCTAATTTTACCAAAAAACCTAATTCTAACCCTATTTTTGACACTAAACCCTATTATTAAATCAAAACCCTTATTTTTACCGAAAACCCTATTTTTGACCCAAAACCCTAATTTTAACCCAAACCTAATTTAAACTAAACCCTATTTTTGTCCCAAAACCCTATTTTAAACTCAAAACCCTAATTTTGACCATAAACCCTAATTTTTACCACAAAACCCTATTTTAAACTCAAAACCCTAATTTTGACCCAAAACCCTAGTTTTTGACCCTAAACCCTAATTTTAAACCCAAAACCCTAATTTTACCCAAACCCTAATTCAAACCCTATTTTTGACCCTAAACCCAATTTGACTCAAAACCCTAATTTTGACCGAAACCCTAATTTTGACCAAAACCCTAATTTTAAACCCTATTTTTAACTCAAACCCTAATTTTTGACCCAAAACCCTATTCCAACCCTAAACCTATTTTTGACCAAAAACCCTAATTTTAAACTCAAAACCTATTTTAAACTCAAAACCCTAATTTTGACCCGAAACCCTAGTTTTGACCCTAAACCCTAATTCTAACCCGATTTTTGACCCAAAACCCTATTTAAAACACAAAACCCTATTTCAAACCCTAAACCCTTATTCTGACCGAAAACCCTATTTTAAACCCAAAACCCTAATTTTGACCCAAAACCCTAATTTTGGCCCAAAACCCTAATTTTAGCCCAAAACCGTAATTTTTACCCAAAACCCTAATTCTAACCCTATTTTTGACCCAAAACCCTAATTTTGACCCGAAACCCTAGTTTTGACCCTAAACCCTAATTTTGACCCGAACCCCTAATTTTACCCAAAACCCTAATTCTAACCCTATTTTTGACCCAAAACCCTATTTTAAACTCAAAACCCTATTTCAATCCCTAAACCTTAATTTTGACCTGAAACCCTCAATTTGACCCAGAACCCTAATTTTGACCCGAAACCCTAATTTTACCCAAAACCCTAATTCTAACCCTATTTTAAACTCAAAACCCTATTTCAAACCCTAAACCCTAATTTTGACCCAAAATCCTAAATTTGACCCAGAACCCTAATTTTGACCCGACACCCTAATTTTACCCAAAACCCTAATTCTAACCTTATTTTTGACCCCAAACCCTATTTTAAATTCAAAACCCTATTTCAAACCCTAAACCCGAATTTTGACCCTAAACCCTAATTTTTACCTAAAACCGTAATTCTAACCCTATTTTTGACCCAAAACCCTATTTTAAACTCAAAACCCTATTTTTGACCCAAAACCCAAATTCTAACCCTATTTTTGACCCAAAACCCAATTATTAAATCAAAACCCTGATTTTGACCGAAAACCCTAATTTTGCCCCAAAACCCTAATTTTAACCCAAAACCCTAATTTTGACCTGAAACCCTAATTTTACCCAAAACCCTAATTCTAACCCGATTTTTGACCCAAAACCCTATTTAAAACTCAAAACCCTATTTCAAACCCTAAACCCTTATTTTGACCCAAAACCCTATTTTAAACCCATAACCCTAATTTTGACCCAAAACCCTAATTTTGACCCAAAACCCTAATTTTAACCCAAAACCGTAATTTTTACCCAAAACCCTAATTTTGACCTGAAACCCTAGTTTTGACCCTAAACCCTAATTTTAATCCGAAAGCCTATTTTTACCCAAAACCCTAATTCTAACCCTATTTTTGACCCAAAACCCTATTTCAAACCCTAAACCCTAATTTTGACCCGAAAACCTCAATTTGACCCAGAACCCTAACTTTGACCCGAAAACCTCAATTTGACCCAGAACCCTAATTCTAACCCTATTTTTGACCCAAAACCCTATTTTAAACTCAAAACCCTTTTTCAAACCATAAAACCTAATTTTGACCCTAAACCCTATTTTTAATCTAAAACCCTAATTCTAACATTATTTTTGACCCAAACCCCAATTTTTAAATCGAAACCCTAATTTTAACCCAAAACCCTAATTTTAAATCAAAACCCTAATTTTAACCCGAAACCGTAATTTTACCATAAACCATATTATAAACTAAAAACCCTATTTCAAACCCTAAACCGTAATTTTGACCATAAACCCTAATTTTTACCCAAAACCCAATTTCAAAATCTAAACCCTAATTTTGAACCTAAATCCTAAAGTTTACCCAAAACCATATTTCTAACCCTAATTTCGACCCAAAACACTAACTCTATCCCTATTTTGACCCAAAACCCTATTTTAAACTCAAAACCCTAATTTCGACCCAAAACCCTAATTTTGACCCGAAACCCTAATTTTACCCAAAACCCTAATTCTAACCCTATTTTTGACCCAAAACCCTATTTTAAACTCAACCCTATTTCAATCCCTAAACCCTAATTTTGACCCGAAACCCTCAATTTGACCCAGAACCCTAATTTTGACCCGAAACCCTAATTTTACCCATTACCCTAATTCTAACCCTATTTTAAACTCAAAACCCTATTTCAAACCCTAAACCCTAATTTTGACCCAAAATCCTAAATTTGACCCAGAACCCTAATTTTACCCAAAACCCTAATTTTACCCAAAACCCTAATTCTAACATTATTTTTGACCCCAAACCCTACTTTAAATTTAAAACCCTATTTGAAACACTAAACCCTAATTCTAACCCTATTTTTGATCCAAAACCCTATTTTAAACTCAAAACCATATTTCAAACCCTAAACCCTAATTTTGACCCGAAACCCTCAATTTGACCCATAACCCTACTTTTGACCCGAAACCCAAATTTTACCCAAAACCCTATTATAAACTCAAAACCCTATTTCAAACCCTAAACCCTAATTTTGACCCAAAATCCTAAATTTGACCCAGAACCCTAATTTTGACCCGAAACCCTAATTTTATCCAAAACCCTAATTCTAACCTTATTTTTGACCCCAAACCCTACTTTAAACTCAAAACCCTATTTGAAACCCTAAACCCTAATTTTGACCCAAAACCGTAATTCTAACCCTATTTTTGACCCAAAACTCTATTTTAAACTCAAAACCCTATTTTTGACCCAAAACCCTAATTTTACCCAAAACCCAAATTCTAACCCTATTTTTGACCCTAAACCCAATTATTAAATCAAAAGCCTATATTTTGACCGAAAACGCTAATTTTGCCCCAAAACCCTAATTCTAACCCTATTTTTGACCCAAAACCCTATTTTAAACTCAAAACCCTATTTCAAACCCTAAACCCTATTTTAAACTCAAAACCCTAATTTTTACCCAAAACCCTAATTTTGACCCAAAACCCTAGTTTTGACCCTAAACCCTAAACCCTACTTTTAATCTGACACCCTATTTTTACCCAAAACCCTAATTCAAACCGTAAACCCTAATTTTGAACCCAAACCCCAATTTTTAAATCAAAACCCTAATTTTAACCCAAAACCCAAATTTTAATTCAAAACCCTAATTTTAAGCCGAAACCGTAATTTTACCCAAAACCCTATTTTAAACTCAAACCCCTATTTCAAACCCTAAACCGTAATTTGGACCATAAACCCTAATTTTTACCCAAAACCCAAAACGTTAAACCCTAATTTTGAACCTAAATCCT
>JAUPTC010002135.1:0-16137 GCA_030762895.1 Sophora flavescens | reverse complement strand
GATGTACGATCACCTAATATGTACACCATTCCCAGAAGGATATACTTTTTGGTACTATCATGGGGAGATCAGGATAGGAGAAACTAGTAATGTCTCAACTAGTAATGCTCCAAATGTAGTTCAAGACAACATGGTTGTTGAAGATCCTATTCAGAACATGATCAACGATGCTTTTGGAGTTGATAGACACCATGCAAACGAAGTACCTGTTGCATCAAATATAGAGGTTGGCGGGGATGGAGTGACACCGAATGTAACTCAAGAAGGGCACGAAGATGAGGATTTTTATGAATTGGCAAGAGATGGAGAACAACCATTGTTTGATGGGTGCACAAAATATTCTAGACTGTCTTTTCTGGTGAAGTTGTATCATATCAAATGTTGCGATAAATCAATGACAATGATATTAGAATTATTGCATGATGCATTTGAACATGCAAAGATTCCGAGTTCATTCTACGAGGCAAAAAAAGTTATCAACAAGCTTGGTTTGAACTATGAAAAGATACTTGCATGCCCTAATAATTGTATGCTGTATTGGGGTAATCGAGAGGATGAAGAAAGGGAAACATGCAAAGTTTGTAACATGTCTAAATGGAAATCAAGAACAAAAGTTGGTAAGACTGAAGTGTCTAATGATGGCAATAATGGGAGTAAGGTACCAGCAAAAGTTCTTCGTTACTTTCCACTAAAACCTCGATTACAGAGATTGTTTTTGTCTTCAAAAACTGCTGAGGATATGAGGTGGCATGCTGTGGATAGTAAAAATGATGGAATAATGAGGCATCCTAGAGATTCAGAAGCTTGGAAGAAGTTTGATTCAACACACACTTCATTTGCATTAGATCCGCGAAATGTGCGTCTTGCATTGGCTAGTGATGGTTTTAATCCCTTTGGTGTTGTGAATGCAAGTTACGATGTCTGGCCGGTTATTCTCATCCCATACAATACTCCTCCATGGGTGTGTATAAAGGGAGGCGTCTTTTATCGTTTCAATGATAATTCCTGGCAAAAGAATGCCAGGAAATGATATAGATGTCTACTTACAACCTTTAATCAAAGAGTTGAAGGAATTATGGAATGAGGGTGTGGATGCCTATGATTCTTTCAAATGAGAGATGTTCAAATTACATGCAGCTTTGATGTGGACAATTAGTGATTTTCCTGGTCTAGGAACCCTCTCTGGGTGGAACACATACACAGGACTTGCTTGTCCATCTTGCAACTTTGACTCTATTCCTTGTCGTCTTCCTCATAGTAAGAAATCATGTTTTATGGGTCATCGTCGTTTTCTTGATCAAAGGCATAGATTTAGATTGAACAGGGTTCGTTTTAATGGAGAGCAAGATTTACGTGAACCACCAAAAATATTATCTGGTATTGAAATTTTTGAACAAGTCTGGGATATAAATGTCACATTTGGTCAAAGACCAAAGATAGACAGAAAGGGAAAAAGAACACATGGTGGGCGTGTTCCACAAAGTAGCACCCAACAATGGAAGAAGAAAAGCATATTCTTTGAACTTCCATATTGGAAGCATAATTCTTTGCGTCCCAATCTTGATGTGATGCATATTGAGAAGAATGTGTGCGACAATGTCATCTACACTTTGCTTAATGATAGTGCAAAGACCAAAGATCATATCAATGCTCGAAGAGACCTTAAAGATATGGGCTTTAAACCAGACCTTTGGCCTGATGAAAATGGAAAGTATCCTTTAGCTGTCTACACAATGACTAATCTTGGCAAGAAGGCCTTTCTAACGACTTTAAGGAACATCACTTGTGCGATGGTTATTCAAGCAACATATCTAGGTGCATTGATTTGGATAACCTTAAGCTGAATGAGATGTTGAAAAGTCATGATTGTCATATATTGATGGAGCAATTGCTACCATTAGCCATGCGAAACGGGGTTGCGGATGAGGTGTCAGCAGTATTAATTGAGTTGTGCTCATTCTTTAGACAATTATGTGGTAAAGTGTTGAATGTTGAAGATTTAGACAAACTGCAACGTCAAATCGTCCTCACTTTATGCCACATGGAAATGTTATTTCCTCCTTCATTCTTCACTGTCATGGTTCATTTGGTTATTCACCTTGTTGAAGAAGCCAAGCTTGGAGGTCCTGTGCATTATCGTTGGATGTATCCTATAGAAAGGTAGAAGAAGTGTGGTGACATTTCCTTTTCTTTAAAAAAAAGTTAGTATTGTATTGTATAAGGTTGCTATTAATAACATTTGTTGTGGTTTAATAGGTATTTAGGACAACTGAAATCCTATGTGCGTAATAAAGCACGACCAGAGGGGTCTATAGCAGAAGGTTACCTTATGCAAGAGATTTTGACATTTTGTTCAAGGTATTTAGATAATATTGAGACACGATGGAATCGACCCGGCCGTGTAAATGATCACCCTAATGATATACAGCCTCAATCACGAGTTTCTGAATTGTTTCCTCAAGTTGGAAAACCGGTTGGTGGCTATTCATATTTTACCCTTACACCCATTGAAAAGCTACAAGCTCATAGACATGTCTTAACCAACTGCCCTGCAGTTGATTGTTACCTTCGGTGAGTAATTCTAGCAATTGTATAACTTAAAAAGTTTTTGTTTTAATAAATCTAACATGATACATCTATATAGGCAATATAGAGATATTGTATGAAGGCAACTAAGGAGCCGTACAAGGAATGCTTCTGAGATAGACAAAAAAGTTCATAGAGAGTTTGTTCGTTGGTTTGCCAATCGTGTGAGTGAAAAAGTTTGTTAAATTTATATATTGCATTTATTTTGGTGATATGCATGCCACTAACAACGGAAATTGTTGTTTCTAGATTGCCAACAATGTTGATGATCTTCTTGGACCAGGATAAAGATGTTCTTATTAGTCTTGCTCAAGGTCCTTCCAACCAAGCTAGAAGGTTCACTGCATATAATGTTAATGGATTCAAGTTTCGAACATTGGAACGAGACAAATGCTTAAAAACTCAAAACAATGGCGTTTTTGGCACATTTGGAACAATAAGTTACTCAAGCAATAGTGATACCCAGATGAGGTTTGGAGGGTGCCTTATTATGGAAAATTGATAGACATCATTGAGCTTTACTACATTGGCTTCACAATGCCATTGTTTAAATGCAATTGGGCTAATACCACTAATCCTAGATGTATGAAAACAGATAAGTTGGGTTTTACCTCGATCAACTTTGCAAGATTAATACATACCTAGTGAACATGAAGATGATGAGCCATACATTAAAGCTTCGAAGCTCAAATGGTTTATTATGTGGAAGATGAGAAGGAAGACTGTTGGAGCATACCAATTCATTTGAAGCCAAGAGAATTATGCGAAATGGGTGAAGATGATGAAGAATTTATGCCATCCAATGAGGCTTGCCCGTCACAAAACTTAGAACAATTTTTCTCTGATGATACTACACATATACAATTGGCAAGAGTGGCTATAGATGATGAACCTCAAACTTCAACCATTAATGAAATTGTTGAGGATGATAACAATGATATGAGTTTATGATTACTACAAGTAAAATTGTTTTAGGTTTTAGTTCTTTTTTATATATTGTAATAAGAAGTTTCCATCTTATTCTATTAGTTTAATATGAATATTTGTATTTATGCATATGATGTTGTTATTATGTGAATATCTATATCTTGCACTTTCATTTACAATTATATGCTATGGTTTTTGAATTAAAGTTATTGACATTAATGGTATTATAGGCATGCTTCGAAAAAAAAGGCTTGTTCCTCATAATCTATCAATATCAAATCAACATGTATCATATTCGAGCACTTCCCAACCTACATCTATTAGTCCAGATTCTGCCACTCGATCAAGAACTCACCTGGATCTGAAAATATTGGACATTGTGAACCTTGAAGTGGCTCCAGATTCTTCATCGATAAATCAGAGACTGCCTCGTACATGCTGGATAGTGGATGTCATTGGTATGTGATTTACATCTTCCTAGTTTCTCTAAATTTTTTTTTAATCTTGTTATACTTTTGGATAGCAATAGTTTGGTGTAATTTGTGTTAGATGATGAAGGCATTGTTACACAAACACGGTTGAGAATTAAGGATGTGTTTGCACTTCATGACGGGAAACGAGTTGTGACCGAGTGGAATGCAGAATGTCAACCTGTAGGGGACTCTGGTGGTTTACTGAATGGATTTTTGGGGTCGATAGCGAGCAATTTTGACCATTTCCCCATTATATTTGAAACTTGGCGTAAAGTTCCCAATCAATACAAGCTAAACATTTATGATGGATCTATAAAGGTATCAATTTTTTCTCTGAGTACTTGTATTGAAGAACCTTCAAGAATCAATGGATTCAATGCAGTAAAGCTTATTGTTATCATTTTGTTATTCTCTTAGTCTAGCAACATTTAATATGGGAATAATATTATACATCTACCAGATTCTGCTTTATTTAGATTCTTAAAGCCATATTCAATCATCTGTTGTTTCCTTGATCAACTCTTACTTTTCTCTCGTTGATTTTGCTAGTTTTGTAGGGGAAATAATTGTTTGGTTTGGCCATGTTCATGACTTATTTTTTTTGAACATTCATGTCTTAATTGTTGTTTTAAGAATTAGGCATTGGGTGTGACTTGGGTTTCCAAATGTTTGATACAATAACTTTTTAAGTGAGTTTTGATTTCTTGTTTATATTATTTACTAACAATAACTTTTTTTATGTTTGCCTTGAAGACTAAATTTGTTGTTGATGATTCGGGTCACAAAAGGTATATCTTTGCTAGCTTGGGGAAAAAATGGAAGGACAATAGGTGCAAAATGTTTAATAACTTTTATAACTGGGAGCTTAGTTTTGACCAAAATTGTCAGTTGCACCCACCAAAAATCCCCCCCGACCATTGGGTTGTCTATTTGCAATATAGACTAAGTGAAAAATCTCTGGTAATAATCATAAATCTGATTTTTTTTACTAACTCAATATATCATTTATTGATTGTCATTTTTGTTAACTATGCAGGAAAAATCTGAAAAAAATGCAGCAAATCGCTAAAAACAAGTGATTCATCACACATTAGGGTCAAAGTCACTTCCAAGAAAGAAAGATGAAATGGTATAATCGTATATATTGTTATGATGTTGAATAATTTTTGGAAATGAAGTGATTTTATTATAACATTACTGCTTGTATGGTACAAAAACTTAGGAAATGCAAGACAAGCGACCCTATAATAAAGGTGATATGTATCCTATCGCTCATAAAAGAAAGGATGGATCCTATGTTAGCGAGGGGCAAGACTCAAAGCGATAAGTTTGGATGGAATTTGTTTTCTTTGGTTCTTTGTTACATATTATGAACATTGTCTGGTTGTTTATATGTAGGAACAATTACAAAATGAAATTAATAACTCTTGCTACGAGAATGAGGCTTTTGTAAAAGTTTTTGGACCGGAGCATCCCTGGACGACTCCGTGGTGTGGGATTCGGGTGAACAAAACTCAAATATATGGACCCACTAATCGGTCTAGTGACTTCAAGCAGCTAATGCCAAAATTCAAAAGCTAGAATCAGAAGTTGATGGGTTAAAGGCACAAGTAGTTGAAATGGATTCATTAAAGGCAAAACTTGTTGACTATGATGACATGAAAGCCCAAGTTGCTTTTCTTATGCAAAATTTTAAAGGAAATCGGGTAAATAGTTATGGTTGCAACTTGCTGAATTTGGATGTCTTTGTTGTGAAATTAGTTATTCGCATCTAATTTGTGATTTTATCTTTCAATTCCAGGTGGCAGATTTACAATCGCCTAGAGAAGTGAGACGATCTTCTGCCTCTAGTCATGACCCTGAATATCGTGGAACTTCATCGTCCTACGGGACTTAATTAGATATATTATATGTAAATGGTGTCAAAAACAAAAACTTGTATTTACATATGTTTTTATGTTAGGATAATTTTGAATAATATTTTGCTTTTTGCAGATTATTAATAATGTTTTTATCATTTTAATGATTAGGTTTTGAAGCATTTTTGTATATCAATTTAATAAATTTATTAGTTCTTAGTATAAAGTTTTTATTAAAACAGGGATATTAAAAAAATTAGACAAATAATGAATTGAATCAGTTTAAAAAAAAAACAAATATTTAATATTTTGGGGCGGTTTAAAACCGCCGCTATATTTTTTTCTACTATTAATGTAGTAGCTTTGGCGGTTTCAAACCGACGTTATAATTTCTGTATATTAAAATATTTAATATTTTGTGGCGGTTTAAAACCGCCGCTATATGTTTATCTACTATTAATGTAGTAGCTTTGGCGCGTTACAAACCACCGTTATAATTTCTGTATATTAAAAATTGTGATATTTTGTGGCGGTTTAGAACTCGCTATATTTTATAGGTAATTCAAAATATGTTTTTTGTGGCGGTTTAGAACCGCCACTAAATTAAATGACCGTAGTACTAGCGGTTGTGAAAAACCGCCGCAAAACAACCACGCGACAGATCGCTCGAGGCGGTTTCTAAAACGCCGTAAAATTTGTTAGCGGCGGTTCAAACCGCCGCTATTTGACATATAAAACCGCCGCAAAACACCATATTTTTTGTAGTGAAGGAGAGGCCTTTAACCACTCACGCCAACCTCAGTTGGTACACTATATATATATATATAATCTCATGGGTTATACAATTTGTAGTGGATATAGGTTGAAAAAAGAGATTTGTCTTTTATGAATCATAATTTAGGATAAAATAATTAGAATTATAATGGTATTTAAGTTTGACCTCCATTAGACAAATACCCTTCAAAGTTCAAACAAGTAAAGTTTTATGAAAAAACACCTACAAAAGATGCATGTTAGTGCTAACAATAACAAGCAGAAAGATTTAAGTGATGAAGGAAAAGCACATAAATAAAAATCTTAACTACACAAATGCGCAAAATAGAATAAAACTGTGAAAAATAAAATAAAAAACCAAGAAGGAAGCAATATCAAGTTGATTTAGATTATCATAGACTACATTTGTAATTTGTATTGCACAAATAATACCAAAAATTCATATTGTAATCCAATCCATGTGCCTCTTAGTCTTGAGAGCGATTGATAAATCTTCACGACATGAGGACCCGAGTTTTTCCTGTATTGAACCAAGGTTGGATGCAAGAGGAATGGAATTCATGGGCGCTTACACTCCAAAAAGGTTGAATGGTATCCCCATTCTTGAATTCTTCCATGCATATAGCACATTCACCACATTCGCTTATGAAGGTTCTAACCGTGGTAAGGCTCGAACCTCAAACGGTGATGTTGATCTGTATGCTTGCCTCTGAGCCCTTACACTTTCAAATTGTATAGTTATTTGAGGCTGCTCTACATCTACAAAGTTGCCTTGCTATATTTTCTCTACTCTCATCTTCTGTTGCCTCCCACAAGGAGAGACAAGCATAAAAACCATATTTCCCATATCATTACAAGCACATAGGTTCCCAATACTGTGAAAGAAATAAAGTTGTAATCTATTAACTTAAGAATCTCAAGCAGAAGCAATTAATCGATAAAGCCGCTATGATCAAGCCGACCTCTGATATATTTTCTCTACTCTCATCTGCTTGTTGTCTCCCACAAAAATAGTCTTTTTATGGAGGAGGACAGATACAAACCATATTGCCCTATCAATTTCGGTAACATGCACATAGGTTCCCAATAGTGTGAAAAGAAATAAAGTTGTAATCTATTAACTTAATAATCACAAGCACCGAAGCAATTAATTTTGATATGATCACCATGACCTCCTCTATATCTTCTCCTACTCTCATCTGCCTATTGTCTCCAAAAAAATAGTCTTTTATTGGAGGAGGACAGCATGAAAACCATATTGCCCATGTCATTATCAAATCAAGCATAAAGGATGTGGAAGGAAGGGGAGAGTAATGTAGTGAGAAGGGGAGAGTAACAAAGTAAAAGTAGATTAAGGATGTGGAAGGAAGGGGTCAAGGCAACACAGGTTTAAGAAGCGAGGATAATAAGATGGTAAAAGGGCTATCATATAGACTTACGTTGTCATCTATCCGTGAGTTTGGGGGACCATTTTCTTGGCATTTTGTTTCCGAGTTACGTTCTTGTAAAGGCCATAACATAACCTTCCTTGTTTATCTTTGCGTAATATCTTTATTTTTTTATTCAACAATTAATTTTATAAAAATTAATTTTTTTATACTAATTAATGCTTTAATGGGTTTAAAATTTGATTCTAGTTGATTTATAGCTTTATAAAGGTTGATTGCAATGTTGATTGGGATTAATCACTAATCTCCACATTTCAAATTAGTAATTTGATTCAACAATTAAGCGCCTCAAATTTACTTCCATTATTATCCCCGCCCACCATTTAATATTTTATTTGAATTTTAATTATTGGGTGAACCTCTACTAATTCTTTTCTTTATAACTTCAATTTGATTTATTTCATTTTTGCAAATACCATTTTTAGAAATGCAATGAATTTGAATATATTTTCATTTATGAGCAGTACATATATTACCATTAATGCTTTGATTCTTCCATATTCTATGAGGTAGACAATATCTTACCACTAATGCATTGATTTAATTTTAAATTTTAAATTTATTGATTGCTTTTTTAGAAACAAATACACATAGTCAAGTTTTTTATTTTATTTTTACGATTGATACAAAAAAAAAAGTTGAACGAGAATTTTCTGAATTTTTTTCCTATAACAATTAACAAAACAATTTTTTGACTGGACAAATTAACAAAATACTCCATCTTAATATAAAAATAACAAAAATAATTTATATATATGCTCCTCGGATACTCCATCTTAATATAAAAATAACAAAACGTAATTTATATATATGCTCCTCGCGACATGTGTACGTAAAACAAGATGAATAATAAAATGGTTAAGGGGTGGTTCAAAAATAAATTTGGTAAAACTTATCACAGTCAATATCCTCCTTTTCTCGAGAAAGAGCAAGGTAGATCCAAAAGTAATAAAAGTTTGGTTTTTCAAGTTAGAATCGAAAAGATAACACACATGAAACCTACACAATCCTATTGATTGATTTAATGTGTTTAATTTTGACCCAAAACATTATTATTGATTTCAATTTGATATATTTTTGTTTACTCTTTTAAAGAATCAATATATAAAACATTCTTATTAAATATTATAGTTTTCTTTTAAAATTCATATATTGAATAATTTTTAATAAAAAATTTTCATATTCGATTCCTTAACATTTTTTATTCTCAGAGATTATCTAGTGTGCAACCGTGGAGATTAACCTTAATGCATTAAACATCATGAAGGATTGACATCTCACAATCGTATAATTTTTCATATACAAAAGTCAAAAATTGAACCCATGATTGGAAATTAGGCACCTGAAAAGAAAGAAGGAGACCTGGAATATCAAGAGTTGAATCTTGATTCCCCACTACTATTCTCCATGTTTTTTCACTAGGAGAACCACTCGACCACCTTTGTTAGAAGGATCACGGATATAAAAGACTTGTTTTGCTGATGCCATGATGAAAGGCTCTTCTTTATTACCTACCTTATTGGTGTCCACCCATTTGAATCATAACTCACCGCTTGTACACCATTGTTAATGTCTAACGGCACGAGTATTTAAAAACAGTACTCTAAACCGTGTAATCAACCTCCCCATATCTCTTCAATGATTCCAAAGTAAAATGGATCATAATGGTGGTTTTTATCTTTCGAACTGAGAATGCATGGATCAGGCCGATTTGACACCTAATTTGGGTCATCATATGGTTACCCGCGTTTCATAAATAAAATTAATTTACAGATTGCCTTTTAAAAACTTATTCATTTTGAGCTAGAAAATCGAGTGCAAAAAATTTTCTTCCTGGAACACTGAACACCATGACACATACACTAAAATAGTAAAATCATATTCTTAACGAGGCCACTACTTACATACAATTTTTCTCCCAAAGTTTAACCAAAAATTATAAAATTCAAGCAAAGATTAATTCCAACCCCACATTACTCACGCCTTTTCGCTTACTGCCCAACCAAGCTCTGTCATCGAACTGAAGATGTTGTTGATGAAATCTGGGGAAGTATACCCAATCGTATAAGTAATAAAGAGGAGGAGAGGATATCGCTCCCCACGAGGATGAGACGAGTACTGGAACCCATACCAATTCAACTATTATCTGGCGAACCTTGGATGGAAGGGAGCTCAATACTAAATAACTCCAGCCCAAGAGTTAAAATAAACAAAATAAAAGGAAAAGTTCTTTTTGTATGTTTATCGAACACTTAGGAATGCAGAAAAATGGATTCTTCAAATAGATGAAAGATGTTGGGATTAGACTTCACTAAACCTTAGCCTCATGCAATACCAAGACCACTAAATCAGTTTATACCCCCCAAACATTAAAATCAACCTCACAAGATTACTCAAGCCTAAAATTCTCAGATGACAAAAGCCCAAATCCCCTACTGAAACCTAATTCCTCAGATGCCTAATTAGTGAATTTGCATTAAGAGTGAGATTACACGACATTAATAAATCCAAAATCCATTCCTAGATGCAAGGTTTACTAGGTGATTAATTCCATTAAGAATTTATAAGAACGTCCTCATTACAAATCAAATCTCAAAATCAATTCATGGATGATCGGACAACAAAAGCATGGTAAAGGAATTAAACACTAATACTGAAACACAGACACGCGATTAATCAATCAAGGCAATTACATGATATTCAGGTTTAGCTATATCTAATCCCCAACAAAAGGGAATTAGCTACTCATGATAGAGAAAGCCAAAATCAAAACGATAAGAAACTCCATGGAAGCCTTCACAACTTCCGTTCGAGAGAATATCAGGGTTCAAAAATTCATTTTTCCTCTCACTGGATGCCTATTTATAGATTGGCGCGCATAAGCCAGTGACGTACCCCTGGGGCGCCGCTTTCAAATTTTGGTCCGTACGCCGTGACGACTCATCACGGCTGGCCGCGATTCTTCTTCCCGTTGGGGGTCCGGTTCGGCCCCTAACTCTCACGGCGGTGATGGGCATCACGCAATCGTGATGGGCTCGACTTTGCCTTCTCTTTTCTTTCCACTTTTTCTTGATCATGGCGTGATGGTCATCACTATGATGGATATGGTCTTTGCTTGCTCATTTTTCTCACTTTTCAAGCTCTATCTTACATCCGAAGCTCCATCACATGGCTAATCTTGAGCATTTAATCTTTAATTTCACAAAACAATACCACGAAACCACCTCACCCATTCCAAGGTAAAAACTAACTAAAATCAAATTAAATATGCCTAAACTATATGTGAAAATGCATGCAAAACGAAATAAACAACTATGAGGTGTAATCACACCTATCAACTACCCTGGCTTAAGATTTTTGCTTGTCCTCAAGAAATTACTAAGGCTAAAGATATAAATAATCGTGAGCATGGATAAAGTGAACCAAGAACCTGAGTAATTAATCCATGACAAGCATTTTCAAATAATTCACCGAGATACAATCAATTTGAAGTCCAATTAGAAACTTAGGTTTCCTAGACTCATATTCTCACCGATTCTGCACTCTTTCACCTCACTCAGTGTTAAGGATATAGGACAACCTACCAACCTCGGAACGAATTCTACCATAGTTTGACTATCAACCAAATCTCTACTTTATTAATGAAAACACATAAGAATCAGAGGTCTTTTACTTGTTTTAACCTAACATGGGATTAATCGTTAGTGGGAAATCCAAAGAAAAGGAAATTTCAAAAGGCTGCACAAAATATCAAGCATTTAAAAAGCATACACCTCTAAAATACCTTTTTGGTTTTGATTCACTTTTCCACCTTTCTTTTCTTTCTTATTTTTTATTTCTCACTTTCTTTTTGTCATCCCCTATACATATATATATATATATATATATATATATATACATATATATATATCATATATATATATATATATTTTTTTTTTTGAGAATGGAGATTTTCAATTCAAGAGAAATATTTTCTGACTTCTTCTCATCCCATACTTTTTTAAACCACTTTTTACTCCTTTGTAATACTTAAAAGGTGCTATAACATATTCATCAAAGTAATTCAAGTGATTAAGAAAAAGTATTTTTCTTCATTCAAATTTGGGCAACTATGGGGTAGTGTTTAGTAATCAAAGCCTGTAAGGCCAAAGAATTACCTAATGTCTTAATCTATTTTTACAAAATGTTTATCAAAATCTTTTCCTTCAAAAACTTAGCTTAGCCAGGTTCAGAGAACATAATCCAAGAGAAATAAACACCATCAGTAGGCGTAGATTTAGCGAATTTCTTTTGACTCAAAAATCTCTTACATTTAGTAGTCAAAAATCAATGAGAAACACAAACTACTTTAACCAAACCATTATCAACTATCAACTACCATCTAAGAATTTTTATTTGTAGCTTCTATCACAAGAATAAAAAAATTGGGTTCAAAAAATTCACTATCTCAATTTATTTGGCAATTAGTTTCTTTACAATTGATGCATAATCTTAGCAAGAGGCAATCTAATCATGGATCATAAAACTATGTTTGTATGAATAACATGGAAATGAAAATACCTTACCCAAACTTAAAAACTTATATTGTCCCCACTAATACAAGTCTTAGAGAGCGGCAAAATGGAACAACCCACCGGAGTGGTAGTCGTGGCTCAGGTGCCGTGAAATGGATGGTGGAGGGGAAGTGTGTCACGGCGGATGCTCAACACACGCTCGTCGTGATCATTTCTTTAGTCCATAGGAGTTCTGTCACGGCCGTGACTTCTATCACGACATAGCTGTGATGCTTCTCCTGGTTTGTGTCCTCTCTATCACGCCCGTGATGGGTGTATCACGATCTGGTCGTGATCCTTTATGATCTCATGGTTGGCTACATCAGACCGTGACTGTGTCACGCCTGGGGATGGGTTGGGTTTGATTTTTGTTACCCTTGCCCTTTTGCTTCTCCTTCCTTCTTACCCCCAAAACATTTAACAAATCTATTAATTTCTGATCTTTTTATCTTCTTGGCAAACTTATCTAATTACTAATAAAGAAATCCAAAAACAAATGGAAAAGGAAAAGAAAACTCGGGGCCGCTTCCTGAAAAGAGCTTCTTTAACTACTAGCTTGATTACCTGTGATCTCAATGATCACTATACATAACTGGGTTAATCTTCAATGTCACCACCCAAGTAGGTCTTTAGTCCTTGGCCATTGATTTTAAGGCCCTTTTCAAGCAGATCCTCCACTTCTATAGCTCCATTTAGACGGTGACTTCTTTTTATAATGAATAGTCCCACCACTTAGACTTAATCCTGCCCTACAACAACTCAAATTGGGAATTGAATAATAAAATTTGTTGTTCCGCTGGAAATTCTTTCTGCAACATCTTTGTCATGATAATCCTTTACTTCTCCGCCTGTAAATAGCCGTATTCTTTATGCATTAAGGCACATCTCCTAATCCATACCGTGATTGGCTCTTTTCTCACACGCCAAAGTGTCATCAAAATTCAAGAACTTCAATGCCCAAAATTTAATACGTCTAACTCAATCTCGGAGATATGCCTTCCCACGACCATCCGAAACCTGAGATAACCCCTACGTAAGTTTTTAATGCAGTCTAGAGCTTTACAAGGTATCGTTAAGCCTCCTGCCCAATCTTTTCTTGAGTGGCCACAACTTTTTCCACCATTCGCTTATTTTGTTTTAGAGACCTCCGGCTTGCCCATTTGTTTGGGGATGACATGCGAGATGCCACCTTATGCCTCACATCCACACTTTGTCAACAACATTCCTTTCACTTGTGAGTTAAAAATTGAGATCCCATCACTTATAAGGACCCTTTCAGGGACTCCGAATGAAAAATGTTCTTTGATGAACTTAATCACCATTTGCGCATCATTCTTCTGGTTGCAGTCCTCCACCCTTAGAAAAATAATCCCACTCACCCACAAGATATATTGATCGGAGAAAGAATGTGGAGTGGACCCAGCAAAATTCTATACCTCAACAAACTCAAAAAATATTTCAACCTCCAATACGTTTTGCAGTGGTCTCATCCCCTTTGATATGTTCTCGGCCCTTTGGCACTTGTCACAACTCTTCAGATAAAGAGTCCTCAAGATCGAGGCTAAAAGAGCCTCGTATCGTATGATCTTGGCACTTGCTCCCATCCCCATTGTATGCCCACCTATATGAGAGTTATGGGAATGTCACAAAATACTCCTACCTCTTCTTGACCAACAACACCTCCTCCATAAGCTATCCTACTCAACTTGAACGAAATGGATCATCCCACTGAAATGGTTGGCATCCTGAAGAATATTTTTATTTTGCTCCCAAGTAAAGGGCTGAACAATGTTGTTTGGTTTAAATTTTCCATGCCCAAAACCATGGTCTTTCATGCACTAGAAATATGCCTCATCCCTTTAACTCATTCCGAATGTCCTTTTCTTTCCGGTAACTCCTCTTCTTTCTCCACTGAGATAGTGGTCAGCCACCATATTTTTACTATCTTTTGTTCCTGAATCTAATGTCAAATTCTTGAATAATAGAATCCACCTTATGAGTCTTGGTTTTGAATCTAACTGTAGTCAACAAACATTTAATTTAGCATGATCAGAAAAACAGTGGACTTGGACCCCAATCGTATTTAACGAAATTTTTCCAATGCATACACTTATGGCTAGCAACTCTTTTCAATTACGGATAATTTACTTGGTTCTCATTGAGAACTCCTAGAATAGTGTGTGGCATGGAAAAACTTTTCCTCCCTTCGGCGTCCCAAACTCCCCCAATCCGAGTCACCCATCACAAGCACGCAATGGTGACCCCACCTTGGTGCAACAAGAATGAATCCGTATCAACTTTTCTTTCAAAATTAAAAGAAGTAAAAAAAGCCGTCAAACACAAATGGCGGTCCTTGTCTAAAAGGCTAGACAATCCGCTTGGCTACCTTGAGCGTCTTTGATGAACCGCGCCGTAGAATAGCCTGGCAGCTGCCCAAGAAAAACTCCTCACACCCTTGACATCTACTAAAGGAGGTAGTTTCTCAATTGAATTAATCTTGGATTTATCCACTTGATCCCCTTAGCTAAACACAAGCTGCCCACACACAACTTCTTCACCCATAAAAATACTTTCCCCAATTCAAGACTAAAGTCCATGCACCTCTTGTAACACAAGCAAGGTTGTATACAATTATCATAAGAGGAACCGAAATGTAAAAATCATCCATAAAAACTTCAATGTATTTTTCTACCATATCAGAGAAAATGGAAAGCATGCACCTTGAAATGTTGCAGGCGCATTAAGCAAAGACCGAAATGCACTTTCCGATAGGCAAAGACCTAAAAGGACATGTGAATATAGTTTTCTCGGTCTTTCTCCGGTTAACTGCACTTGGTTATAACCCGACACACAACCATCCAAAAACAATAATAAGCTTGCCCAGCCAACCTCTCTCCAACATTTGGTCCATGAATGGAAGTGGGAAGTGATCTTTCCTAGTATCTTGATTTAGCTTCCTAGAATCTATGCACATTCGCCAACCGATGACCATTCTAGTCGGGATCAACCTCATTCTCCTCGTTGTTCACGAGATCATGCCACCTTTCTTGGGAACCACACTTCTGCACCGGATCAACCAAGCACTATTGGAAATCGAACAGATCATTCCTCGGCTTCAAGGAGTTTACACTTCCTTCCTACCACTCCTATCAGAGGGATCGAGCCTCCCTTTAAGGTGGGACCACGGCTTAAATTCAACCATCATTATCTGTATACAAAATGCAGGGCTAATACCTTACAAATCTTAAGATGGACCATCCAATAGCTGTTTTATGCTCTCTAAGCACCCTTACAAGTTTCTCCTTCCACTTGACAATACATTGCCTACTATGACAGTGATTTTCTTCATTCTCACCAAGAAACACATATTTCAAGGGAGTGTAGAGGCTTGTTCCAACTTGAGCTTCCTTTCTTGGACTTCATCCTTCTTGAGCTCTTATTTCTTAGTATTGACAAAGAAAGTTGATTAGGTTGAGCTTCCAAATCACGCAAACACTCCTCTATTTCCTTTCCTCCT
>JAUPTC010002134.1:0-16145 GCA_030762895.1 Sophora flavescens | reverse complement strand
CTCAATTTTTTATTTGTTCAACTTTGCTAATATGCTAAAGATCCTTGCTTTTATTTGTGCTGGCTATCTTGATCTTTACGGTCTTCTTGGACTTTGTTAGGTATGAGCAGCTTTTGTGAGTGGCTAATATGGCATCTTATGTCAATGGAAAAGAATGATGTTAATTATTAGAAGCATTCAAAAGTCATAAAATTCGTTACGAAACTAAGGATGAGTTTAGCAGTGAGGCGGCCAATTTCATAGGTGAAGATTAGTTTTCCTTGGGTCATATGTTTTTAATTATATCAAAGAGACATGGATACCATGAATGAAACATGGCATGGCACATGTTTTATACGACAATTTTTATATTTGTTTTTTTGTCAATTAATTGATTAGTGTAATATAGTATGAATAATTTACCATTATATTTTACAGCAGCATGTTGATAAGTGATTAATATAATTTATTTGACATTGGCTCATTGTTTTTTTTTTGTTTAGCAATTGCCTCGTTCGGTTGTGTTTATTTATTTCCCATTGTCTTGTCATTATTTTTTAAGGATGTTGTTAAATTATTCCTTCGGATGCTATGTAGTTATTGCTCGAAAGTTCATGAGTTTGCTTTGGAGATCAATGAATGCGAGTGAACCATTATAGCCATTTGGATGTCTTTTTTCAATTACAACAGGTTAGGAAAAGTCACCGAATCTTAAAGCACTTAAACATAGCAACACTTGCTCTAGAGGTATCATGTTTCGCTAGCGTCGCTATATCACTCCTTTACCAAAGGAATGTTAAAAGTACCATTTTTTCCTTTGAACTCTATTTGGTTTTTGATGTATTGTTAATTTGATAGCATATGAATGAATGTTATTTATGCCCTTACAAAATTGATTCTTCAATTTTTTATTTGTTGAACTTTTGCTAATATAGTAAGGATCCTTTTGTTTGTGGTAGCTGTCTTGATCTTTCACGGTCAACCTTGCCTGGACTTACGTTAGGTATGAGCAGCCTGGCAGAGTGGCTAATATGGCATCTTATGTCAATGAAAGAATGATGTTGGTGTATTCGGCATTCAAGTGAAGATCATAAAAATTGATTCTGAGAGACTAAGGATGAGTTTAGTGGTGAACAATTTCATAGGTGAAAATTAGTTTTCTACTTGATCATATGTTTTTAATTATATCAGCGAGCATGGATACAATGAATGAAACATGGCATGGCCTGTGCTTTCCATTATTGTTATTTATATGTGTTATTACATTGTGTTGTTTGAAGAAAAAACATTATCATTATGGCCGGTGCAATTTCACCACTCAACTGCTCCAAGGAATTCTCAATTCGGTACCACGGGCCTTAATTTTAGATTTCAAATAAAGAACTAGTTAAACTTGGTCTTTTACCATGCTTAACACTTGCAACACTTGCAGGTACCTAAAACACTTGGGCAATGAGGTAACATATGTGTGGAATTCCCATCCATGATGATAAGGTGAGATAACTTCAATTCTGTGTTCTTTTATTTAAGTAGTGTAGTCATAGTATAGGAACTTCCATCTATTTATCCATAGGTAACTCCCTTCAGACTATTATAATTATTTTTATTTTCTAGGATAGAATCGGGGGCTTAGTCTAAATTTGGAGCCAATTATTGTGTGGAATGTGCCTTTAATAACAGAAATAGACTGTGTTGAGGTGTGAAAATTGTGCGCCTATTATGTATTAGTGTCACTTATTTAGTCTCTAACTTTGTAAAGTAAATTAAATCCTCTAGGAATAGAATCCACTTACCAATTGAAAATAAATGGGCACTATTTTAGGAAAATAACTTGAAGGGATAGTTTGCTAATATTTGATCATGTTTGTTAGGCCTTAATTCGATGGGCCTTAAATAGAGGAATTTCTATTATGGTATTTTTAAATTTTCTAGGATGGAAGGCGGGCTGGGTCTAAATGGTCCTCAGTATTGTGTGGTGTGTGTGGTGTTCTAAACGGACTTCTTTGTCGTAGGGTGTGAAATATTGTGCCTCTATTATTTATTGTTTGTCACCTAATTTAGGCTCTACCTTGTAGAGTAGAATTTGAATCCTCTAAGGAATAGAATGTACTGAAATTAAATAAATGGGCACTTATTTCAGGAAAAATAACTTGAAGGATAGATTTGTAATATTGGACGTCATGTTTGTTAGGCCTTAATTTAAATGGGCCTTAGCAAGAGGGAATTTGTTTCTTTGTTGGTTTGTTAGATAATTGTTTTGTGATTAGGGGTTTGTTAGAGTTAGTTTTGGTGGTTGTTGGAGTTTTTTAGTTGTGCCTTCGTGAGAAATTCTTATTTCTGTTTTATGATTTGTTAGATAAGTGTATAGGAGTTTGTTCGTGTCTTTGTCTAAGGGTTTGCTCTATAAATAAAGGCTACCACTGGGATAAGAAATCAACTTGGATATTGTGGTGGTCTAGTTAGCATTTATTGTTGTACCGTAGGTGCTCAGCTAATTACTATTCCCTATTCCTATTTTCTCTTCTTTTAGTTGGGAAAGGTACCATACCTTTAATGTCGATTCGCTTTATCGATTTAGATTTGGAATCGAACTAGTTACTATATTTTAATCATTTATATATATATATATGACATTCCAATATTTATTATATTTAATGATTTTATATTTAATATATGTTTAATTATATATATATTTTCATATTTTCAGTTCAAACACTTCTGACTAGCGGATTTTGATTTGTCTGCATTTTTTAGTTATTTTTATTATTAATTTTTAAAGTGTAAAATTTTTTTTTAAAAATATTTTACAGCAAAGATAGTAGCTCTTATGTTCTTGGAAAGTTGTGAACGAAATCGGGCAACAATTGATGAACATCCGCTTAAATTGGTTTGGTTTTTTTATCCGGTTACTGAAACCAACCATGGGGATTGTTTAGGTTATCAGATCATAGATTTTTAAACTAATTGTTCACTATAGTTTAGTATTTATATATATATATATTAATACTTAATATTTTATTATATTTAAATATTTATATTTTTAAATATAAATATTAATTATATATTGACATCCTCTTGATCTTTGTACTAAACTGTAGAGAAATAAATTATAATAAATGTGAGAATTGATTTTGAAATTGTTTGATAAATAAAAGAGTAAAGGTTGCAAATAGTGGTATGATTTGTAATTTGTGTTATTTTAAGCACAGCTATTTCAATAACTCTGCATTATATCGCTTGAAAAAAAAAAATCACAAGACCTTGGCGGCGTACCATACGGAATTAGATACCAGCTTCCAAATAACACCAACTTTCGACAACTAGAGAGCATTTGCCTTAAAAAATCTCATTTTCTAGAAGATGCTCGCTGAACATGGTTCCCCTTTGAAACATTGTCATTTTCACTCCTTAACCAATACTCTTGGTGATATTGACTAACATCTTTCTTTCTAAAAAGCTGTACTTGTTCTAGCCTAAGGTGCCATTTGGATCTAGGAAATAATTGATTCCGTAAGTAAAATGCAGTTTGGTGTTAGGAAGCTTTCATGGGAAGGGTGGCTAAGTTGTAACTTGCAAGTTGGATGAAAAAAATTTACCATTCCGTATGTTTGATAAAAGCTTTAGAAATCACGAGTCATGTCAAAATCACGATAATAAGTGGGAAACGAAATTTTTAAAGAAGAAACTTGAAGCTCAAAATAGGAGCTTTCACATCCAATCCAAATGAACGCCCCTGGGGCAAATCATAGTGATACCATCACTCGCAACTTGATATCGAAATCTAATGCTAATCAAATATAGTATGCATTTGTAGAATTTCATTTTCATGAATTTTTTTTAACCTTATATATAGGAATAGGAATTTTTACTGTTTCCATTCACAAAATTTATTTTTAGGCATCTTTTATGTTTCTATTTTTTATCTCTTGTATTGAATATGAAAAAGTCCATCTCCACTACTTTCTCAGGGAATGTCAAAATATATCTTTATATTAAATATCATTTTAATATCATGATATCTAGTTGTAACATCATATTTATACAATAGGTTCCTGTAGCGGAGCAATTTAAACTTTTAGTTAGAATGAGTAATTATTTAAATGAGCATAAAGTAAAAGGTAATAATATAACATAATAAAGTTTATAAAAAGAGAACTTACGCAACTCCATGTCTAGTGTTTTAAATGTCGGTTGAGTTATTCCTACATGTATCAATATGATGCGCATTTAATTTGATCCCTTCAAACAATTATATTTACATCTTAAATAATCATTTACTTTAATATTTTCTCAAGTCTGTTCTGAATGTATTTTTGGTGTAAGATATACTCATATACTAATTAAAAAACACAGAATTACTTTATTATTATTATTATTATTTTGAAAAGACACAGAATTAATATTTAATTGTAGGAGTTTTTATCCTAACCACTCTTATTTAATTTTTAGTAATTAAGTGCTTTAATTTGATTATATTTCGATTTTTATGAGTAGCTAAAGTTTATATATTTTAAAGTATAATAGTATAATGGAAAAAATTGTTATTGCTTCATTAGTATGCAAAAATATCACTTATGATGAACTAAATTGTTCATCAAACGACATAAAAATAGATTAAAAATGATATAATTATTCTAATACATCCAATTTAAATATACGAGATTTGTGCAAGTTTTTCTTATAAAAGTAATAAAATCGAGTATGAGTTTTGTTATATAAAATATAAACACCAAATTTAGAATACAATATAGGTACTGTGTACGTTTATATATAATATAAAAAACAAAACAAAAAGAAGATGCATCGTATTTATGTCCCCATTTTGATGTTAGAAGAATCATTTGTCATTGACTATTTGGTTGGGATTATTCGTCATGCAAACGTATTTTTTTTGTTTTAAGTCATCTGCTTATATATTTGGGTATTGTTGCTGTGTTTGTTTATGGCTAAATCATGTAAATAATTGATTCACGGTGGATCAAACTGATTTTTGTTGAAAAAAAATTTCTAAACTTTTTCGTTGAAAATAATCGATTCTAGATACAGTCCCATAAATTCTACATATTTATACTTCAAAAGTGATTTTACTTTATCATCCAAACAAATCACTCTTCTACAACCCACTTTTAAAATATTGTTACTAAACACAATCAATTTTTTTAATCTTAATTTTTCCAAAATCAATTTTACAAAAATCAATTCTATTAAAATTTAAAACATACAGAACCTTCGTGGTTTTCCATTTGATTTCAGTATTTTATGTATTAATCTCAAATCAGTGACCTACTTTAGTTGTGGTCTGTGACTCAGGATAAGCTCCCCAAGAAGAAAGTATCATTGGGCCAATGGGCTATTATATGTTTCACTCAGGTAAAGATGCAGTGGCATTTTGCCAGGGGTTAGGAAATATCTGGCATTTGAATGTGATATTTGATATTCCTCTTAAAAAATGAATCTATGATAACTCTCCCCGATATAAAATTGAAGAAACGAAGATTAAGGTGGGGACACCAAAGGCTATGTTTCCTCTCACCTGAAAAGCAAAGGCCCTTTTGTCTGCATTTTCCTCCACGAGCCGTGCTATGGATCCACCTTGTCGAATCTGCGTTTGGGTTAAAGACGAGTTGGGCCCCTTCAAGTTCAACTTTACCAAACCAGACGTCTCGGTTTCTTTTTCTATTAAAAAGATTGAACATGTGATTGATTGGTGCTGAATATAAATTTTTTCATATTATCATCTAACTTTACATTTTCCTTACTTGTTTCGTTAACGAGAGAAAAGTTCCACTACAAGAAATTACATGATTAACTATGACAAATTTAATAGTTAATTCATAGTTAATGTCTAGCAAATAAATTTAGCTATATATATATATATATATATATATATATATAATCAAAATATCAAATTATTAAATAGGTATAATTTCACACAAAAATTATCAAACAAATATATTAAATAAGTTTACTTTTGATTTTTTATGTCCATGAGTTCAAATATAAACTAATTATTCAAATTGTTTATTTTTGTAATATGTTTATACATAATTTAATGATAGGAAAAACTATTAAGAAATCAAGGTTAAACTGAAGAGTTAACCCCTTTCAAATTCTTAATTTAACAATAATCTAGAGCTTTAATTTTCTTACAATCAATTTAATTTACTTAGGACTTGTTTGTTTTAGAACTTGGATCCAACATCTTGCTGCTTTTATGGTGTGAGCTAAACCTTTGTTTGAATTAGAAAAGAAATGGGGATGAATAGAATATAATAAAAGGAATTATGGAAAGAAGGGAAAATAAGTAGAAAATGAGTAGATGATCGTTTAGATTGAAAGAAATAAGAAAGTAATAGAAAATGAATAAAATATTATTTTTCCCTTCACAAAAGACCCATTTGAATCTTTGATAAGTCCACCACAGAGTGTATTTCCTTGTCTCACAACTGAAAGCTCCATCCACATTGAGAACCATCCTTGAGCAGGTTTAATCCAAGTCGATTGAGCTGTACTATTAAAATTACTCCTTCACAATTAAGGATTGATGAGATTGTTAGAAATGAAATGAACTTGATTGTATATAGAAGATCAGAGATTTTCTCCAATATTTGATTAATTCGAAAAAAACTGGAGCATTCATATCTCTCCAAAGAGCCTAACAAGCCACACCAAATAGAAGTCTCCATTTCTAGTGAGGCAGCCCGATATCATTTTGAGCCAGATTCCATTTCAACCACTAATGAAACTCGGGCTGAAAAATTTGCTATAATGATTTGGATGAATTATCTTTAACCAAAATATAATTTATTTATTAAAATGTTGTCTAAATTTTAGAATAAAGATTCAAATTGATCATTGACAAAATATAGGGACATTTTGATCCTCAGATAAAAAATGCTAATTTGATTCCCCGCGAACATAAAATACGAGTAAAATAGGATTTAATATGGCACTAAAAATATCCTAGAAATTATCCCCAAAAAATTATTTTGACCTATATTTTACATTCTTGAGAATCAAATTGATATTTTTTTATTTTTCAGGAATGAAAATATCACCGTATTTTTTTTTTTGGATGATCAATTTGGTTCTTTCCTCAAATTTTTATTACCCTACATGTTATTTTATTTTTAAGAACCTTGAGTTATGCGGTATGAGTCAGCGTCGTGTCAGTTTTGACTTTGAATTCCACTTTTTTGGTATTATATATTGTGTTATCCTTATGCTTTTATACGATCACCAATAGCGTGGATGAGGGATGGTGAGGTTTGTTTGAGGTTTCTCTTTCAGCTATGCTTTTTCTTACGGTATATTAGCATTTTGATTGATTTTGATGCGTGGGAATGTGGATAAGAGCTTTCGTCTTCGTTTCATCCATGCTATAATTAATAGATGAGTCTTGGACTCTTGGTATGAGATAGTGTCAAATCATACCTCTAATTATGCGTTTAACATTTATTCAAACAACAGATCCCGAATTTCAATTAAAAATAAACTAATATTTGGGACAAAAAATCGTGCGTTGCATAAGAAATTCAAGCAGTTAGGTTTTGGAAAATGATATAATATAATATCCAACATTCAACATTTTTTCCCACAATTTCGACATTTTTATTACAGTTATATAAAGAATTTTAAAGACTTGGAAAGATTTTTAAATTTAATAATATGTGATTGGACAGGATATTTTTTCTTATTAATTTTGTTTGATTCACTTCAATCATCGTTGAATGAGATGGCTTTGCATCTAGTTACTAGTGTATGTTTCAGAACGATGGATTGTTTATATTTCAGTTGTTTTTTTTTATCTAAAAACTGTTTTATATATAATCTAATTTGTTTCACATTTGGATGAAATTTTTAAAAATCTTTTTAGGATAAAAAAACTGTTTTTATACCATCTTCGGTTATGAACTGTTAAAATTTTTCAACTGATTATTTCAAATCTCCAAAATATTATTCCCCTTTTGCCCCCAATGCTGACATGTTTTTCCTCCCCCTTCACCACATTGCTGTTTTTACCATACGGCCCAACTCTGTTATAAATTTATTATGTTGGACAATACAGGAGCTTAACTTTTCATAACAAAAAAAAAAATTAACAATTTTATTTATTTTTTATAATAGAAAAATTGATAACAAAATATAAAAATAAACATTTTAACAAGTTTTAATGTGAAAAAAAAACCATCCAATATTATTAATATAAACAAATAACTTTATACTCATTTTCGTAATTTATTATGTAAAAGTGATTTTTTTTTCGTACCACCCAAACGAAATAGATTATCTTAAAATCGTTTTTGTAAAACATACTCAAAAAAAAAAAGATTCCGATCATGATCCATTTATTTGAAAGCATTATCAACATAATCTATTTTTTCCAACTTTCCTAACACATTCTAAGGAAGTTGAAGTTTTCCATCCTTATGCTTCTTTATTAACAGAATTAGATATTTCCTTCATGGGCCTTGGACTTTGATTATTCAACATACTCTTTGTGAAGGCAACTTCAGTGCTGATTGGCTTGCAAAATTTGGTTCAACCTTCGATCAGCAATTCGTTGTGCTTGATAGCTGCCTTTCTCAGATGCATCATTTTGTTTTAGCTGATGTTATAGGAGTAATCAGGCTTCGGCCTTAGCTGTTTGTATTTGCTTTCTCTTTTGTTCTTTTTTGCCTTTTCCCTCTGATAAAAAAAAAAGTGATATGTTTGTATTCTATTTCCTCCATTTTCCGAGAGTGCTGCTCATCTTACCCACAAATGATGATCTCGTAGAAAAAGCAAAAATGAAAGTTACAAATTGATAAAAATGACCAATAATCTAGCTTATAGTTGATATATAATAGGGACGGATCAATGTTTTAGCTACAGGGGGCACTGACCCCCCCAGAATTTTTAAGTTCCATAATTTACAAATAGTCTAAAATTATAAATTCTGAAGAAAAAAAACGAAAAACATAGGTATATCCTCTCGTGTATAAAGTGATAATTATTATTCTAACACTTCCCTTACATATCAATATTTTTCACTTATGAATGAAGCCAAGATTACACTTCATGAGAGAATCGAAGATGAATTTTCTCGAATAGTGTCCGCTAGTATATATTGAAAAAAATTGCTAAAATGCTTAGTGTAGATTTAATCATAGATAATTTTTGTGATATGCAAAAGATCCGTTATGTGTTTTTAATAAGATAAGGACCGGTTTTAAAAATTCACCCATTGAGATGGATAACATGAATGTTCCTAAATACCACCACGTAGAGCGGTTCTTGTCAAAAGCTTTGCTTGGAATAAAAATAAATATAAATAGAAGTATAAATATTAAGTAGGGTCAATTATGAGACCTGTTAAGTACCAAAATGAGTTCTTTCATTAGAGTGGAAAATGGGTTGGGTTCTTATATCCGTGTGGCATTTATGGATCCACAAAATGATATATAAGAACCAAAATGTGGTTCTACCATTATGGATGCTCTAATGTAATTAATATTTTGGAACAAATAATTATGAATATTTTGAAAAATTTGATACATATATATTTGTTGGATGGACTATAATTTTTATAGTTGGCCCTCCAATCAACAAATCCCACGCCTTCATCCCTGGTTGATAGGCTATATATGATAAGCTATTTTTAACTTATAGTTGAAAAGTTAGTTGATTGAATTTGAAGTGTTTGATAAAAGTAAATTGAAATAGCTTATAAATATAAAAGGACATATTTAGATATTTTTATATAATTTCTTTTTAAATTCTAATTTTAAAATTTTAAATTTGAATATTAATTTTTTAAAAATTTATTTTTAGTTATTTTTATGGAATAATATAAATGGAATGAAATGTTTATATGGTTTTTAAAATATATATATATATATATATATATATATATATATATATATATATTATGAGAGACAAGGTAAAATAAGAATTTCATTAAATTAATAAGGATAAAAATGAGAGAAAACTCAATAAGTTGTAAGCTAAATAAATTAGCTTATGAAAAAATATAAAGCTAATGAGATAAGCTTGTTTATCAAATACATTATTTTAGTTAAATAAGCTTATAAGCTAGTCAAATAAATTATAGAAAAATTTATTTTATGAGAGACTAGGTAAAATACAAATTTCATTGAACTAATAAGGATAGAAATGAGGAAAACTCAATAAGTTATAAGCTATCAGCCATAAGTTAAACAAATTAGCTTATGAAAAAAATCTATAATCTAATGAGATAAGCTTGTTTATCAAATACTTTAATTTTAATTAAAAAAACTTATAAACTACCAAATAAGTTCTAAACTAATTTATTAAAGTTGCCAAACAGAACGATAGACCCTTTTTTGTGTAAATTGAAAAGGAGAGAATAAAAACACACATAAAAATATAAAATAGTATTCCTATGACGTATATGTGTTTCTTGTTTCTGTGCAAATAACACTACTCACCACAAAATACAATATGAAGCCCCGCAAGAACATGAAAATGGTTATTACAAAGAGGAAATGGAAAACGCTATATTCTTTTACTAAACTGTAAATTACTTTGTTAATTGGATGCATGGACGATCGATTGCTAATTAATCATAATGACTTTGTTGCAATCGATTAAGAGAAGACTTAGATAGATTACCTTATGTGCTTGTCAAACTTTTCTCCTATTATAAGTGAACATGTGGAAATTTATTCCACCTCATCAGTTGCTTCTAACTTGATACCATTGAGGCATTGACACCGTCAAATCTCATTTTTTTCCTCACCCCTTAGTCTATTCCATGTTCAACCTTCACCTCTCCATCGTAACTCTGCCTTTCCATCCCCACATTACCTCAACACCCTTCGTCACCATTGGAAGCATCTTCCTCGGACATTAATCCCTTATAGACAACGGTTTATTGTTACTGCATCTACTTTTGCTACTGTTTTAATTCTTCTTGTTCGAAAAATGGGAACTCATTCAAGTGGTCATCACTTACATGGTTGGTTCTTACATTAAGGTCACATATTAACAACAGAAATTTCTGTTAGGTCTTTCACATTTCCCATTGTTGTTCAAAACCCAAAACACGCAACTCTAAATTGCAATTGGGACCGTCCAAATTCGTAGTCAATTCCTCATCGTTGTCGACCCACTTTGGTAGAATTTTTCTCTGCCCTATTTATTGTTGCACAAGCCTTATGGAATTTCTAGCTACCACAATTTAAGGATTGTTCTACATCCATTTCACCCTTAATTCATTTTCAATGCATTTTCAAAAGCAAAGAAGAGACGTTGTGGCGTGTGTGAAAGGCAAAGAAGAAAAGGGGAAGTAAGACCACTGATTATCAAGTTACAACAAACAAAAGGAGGCTTGACGGTGTTAAGATGTTAACTGTATGAAGTTACATATGAGTCTTGACACCGGTGGAAAATATGTCTTTAACGACTGGTTTTAACAGGGGTTAGATTAAAACCAGTGGTTAGATTGAAACCGATGTTACAAAAGAGGCGATGACAGTATTGTAAATAATTGACTCATTTAAAATACTTGTAACGTCGGTTTTGACACAACCTACGTTACAAGTGGGAGTTGGAGGGAAAACTTGTAACAGTGATTGTTACACAACCGGTGTTACAAGTGACATGTAACAGCGGTTGTCCAAGCAAACGACGATACATGTCTTTGTAATGTTAAACGCTCACAAACAATCTCATTGCTCACTCTCGCGCCCTAACCCCTTTATCTCTGTTGCAACCTTTTCTTCCATCTTCTCTCTGCAAAGTCACCGTCGCCTCTGCCACCGTCCTCTTCTCTCTCGCATTCTTGACGTGAGTAATGCCCTAACCATTTTTGTATTCCCTCTTTCTCGTATTTCTCATTTCTCCCATTTTCCTCAAACATTTTTAGGTTTTGTAGAAACTATTGAGGCAATGTTGAGAAGGATTGTAGTTCCTACACAACCGAGGCTCTTTTGATTCCCTCATTTCTGTCACAGCTCCAGTAAGCTCCTTCGTTCTTCCTCCCGTACTTGATGCCATTCAGTTTCTTGATATGTTTGAATGATGCCTTTACGGTTTATGAATATTTTGTTATGCCATTCAATTTCTTGATATGTTTGAATGATGCCCATGATTTTCTGGTTTATGAATCTTTTGTTTTGCAGAAACTATCAATATTGATTTTGTAATTTGGTAAAATTGTTTCTGGGAATATAGTGATATGAAGATTGTAAGGATTCTGATGTAGTCACATGTTCTATTTATTTGCATAACATTTGTTTGAAAAGAAAACAGAACTATGAATGATGGGAGATTTTGGATGTTTACTTGTATGAAGTCTTAGATGTTTGAGTTGCAAGATGGCTGCTACATGCTTGTTCAATGACTCATTCTCATGATATTTTGGTCTTGGACGGTTGGTAATGTATAGTATTAGACTTGATGAGTTGAGTTATGATTTTTTTTTGTTTAAAACTTGATCTTACCATGATATGCTTGATTTCATCAATTTTTGATGTTACTTCTTGAATTTGGTTTTGTTTAAGAATGTGAGCAAAGATCCATGATTCTTTCCTCATATGCCCATGTTTTGATGCTTATGTGACTTGAAGATAACTTAAGGTGAGGCAATTGCTACCTTTGTTTCTTTATTTAGGTTTTCAGTATTATGGTGTGGTATGCAAACTTGTTGCATGTATGATAAAATGCTTGAAACTTAGTTTGTGTTGAAACTTAATTAGTGGCATCTCTCTATCATTATTTCTGCACTTGTAAACCACACATAATCATTACATTAATCGTTTTCTTTACTTGTACGTACTGTATTGACAGTTTACATATTAATATTTTGTTTATCATTAGTGTATGGCAATTTTAATTGGTTTACACCTAATTTATTATTTTTTGTCTAAACAGGCATACATATATATGGCTGATTCATAGGGCGGTGCAGCTAGTACCTCTTCCAAAAAGAGGGGTAGATCATGCACCACCATGAAAAAATTGACCACCCGCCTTCCTAATAATATGAAGTGGCCGATTGAGTTTGATAGTTATAGGGAGGCTATTGGCCCGCATGCTAAGGATTTTTCTAGTTTTTTGGTTGTGCAAGCTAAAAGCCATGCTAGCATATTGATTGAGGAATGGGCTAAAGTGCCAGAGAATGTGAAAATTCAAATTTGGGAGTCACTCACGGTAAAGTAACTTTTAACCTCTTCGTTTGTATCTATTGTATTTAAGCATATTATCATACAGTAATTCCTCTTTTTTGTTCTGTAATGTAGGTCTATTTTGATATGCTGAATACTGCAGCTATAAAGAAGAAAGTACTTTCACATGCTGCTAAGCTTTGGACGGGGTTTAAGTCAACCCTGTCTAGTAATTACATCTTTGGAAAGAAGGCCAACAAGTCTGCTACTGATGATTACCCTTTCCTTGATCAAGATACGTGGGACCAGTTTGTCGCGATCCGACGCTCGCCTGCCTATCTGGTTAGTGGAAGTTAAGTTTTTTTTTATGATAGGCCAACCTAAATTTTTTTATTTAACTGAATTGACTACTTGCTATTTGTAAATGGAGAAAAAGGAAAAGGTGCAGGAGATCCAGAAAAAAAAAATGTCCACAAACACCATATGTCTCGTGGTGGCTATAAACCAGTTAGGCATAATAATGGAGCCGAAGTTGAAGAAGAGGCGGGAAGAAGCAGGAGATGAGGATACAGTTATCGATCCTCCGTCTCCACCCCCACGCGATGATATATGGATTGAAGGTCGAAAGACAAAGTCTGGGGTTATTAAATCTGAGCCCACACGCGCTGTTGCTGAAAAGATTATAAGTGATTTAATTCTACTTGTACTTCGTAACAAACTTTTAGGTATCTTACACGTTTTTTTGAATTTCGTCTTTGTAGGTGTGACACCCTCTATCCCGCATACATATAAAGCATTAAAGGATAAGATAGTTAAAATAAAACATGCATTCATTTACAAAAATTAAAAACCAAACAACGGGTAGAGAACACCACATTGTGTCAAGTCTCAAAACTCGGAAAATAAAGCATAACATAACATTAAAGAAAACCTAACCCCGATGTCACATTACAGAGCTGGTATAACCAATCCAAAATAAATAATCGGATAAAACTAAAAAAACAACTAACTAAACAAACTACTGAAAACTGGAAATCCTAACTACGAGTCGCGACTCCTCAGAGTCACTCATCAACTGGCTGCTCGCCGTCCTCTGCATAAAAGATACATGCCACAACAAGAAACATAGAAATAGGGAGTAAGAAATATGTATACGAATATATTGGCAATGAAGCAGTTAGCAAAACGAGCATACATCAACTAATCATGTTATAGCAGGAAATGATATAACATATCAATATCATCATACAAACGTGCATGCTATGCAATGCAAACTCTACTCCACTACTCCATTATGCACTTGGATCCATCTATCTCAGGAAGTCAACTTCAGAGTTACATTTCCACATTGGCCAATAAGCACCAACGCCAGGGCAATCCACTAAACCTTAGGTGGACCCCTAGGATAGCCGACGCACCTTATTCTCGAATGCACCACCACGGTTGTACATGATTCAATTGAATCGCTGCGGGCGGCCAGATCGCCTTACTCTTGGGCGACCTCCCCTTTGTTGAACATCATCCACTAACATCTCTGATACGTGACTGCATGCTCAACACAACACACAAACATAACCACCACCTTCGCTTGGGCCCATAGGCTACACAAGTTTTAACACCATCAATTTATCGTTATCTTTCGTATTCAATGATTAAACACTCTAGTCGTTCTGCACTAGAGATTACCACCTTGACCAACAAGCATCAAGGCCTCTTGGCCACTAGGCTACCAAGGTACCATAGCCATTAAGCACTAGAGATTACCACCTTGACCATCATGCATCAAGGCTCCCTTGGCCACTAGGCTACCAAGGTACAGTAATCTTATCACTGGTCTGTGGTCTTCATGTTTCGTTGGTGTTTTATCAAGTCTTTGTAGAGTATTTGGGGTGAAACACCCCTAACTCGGCATTCTGCGTTTGTTTTGTTTTCTATTATGGTGTTGGCGGATCTGGGCAAGTATACCCAGTCGTGCAAGTAATACGGTGGTGAGACCGTTTTATCGTTCCCAGGAGGACTGTGACAAGTACTAGCACTTACCAAACCGATTACTATCTAAGCAGATCGTTGGATTGAAGGAAGTTCTATGCTAACAAAAGTTAAAACTAACAAAATAAGAAAAACAAACTCTTTTTATAATTTTCTCAAACACTTGGAAGGCAATAAAAGAAGGTTTTCAAATATGATAAAAGATGTTGGGATTAGGTTCACTAAACTTCATCCTCATGCAATGAAACAACTAACAAACAGTTTCTACTTCAATTATGACAATCAATCCACTAAATTACTCAAGTCTCGATCCCTCGGATGACAAGAGCCTAAATCCACTAATAGACCCTAATTCCTTAGGTGGCCTAGATTAGTGAACTTGCATTAAGATTAGGGATTACACAATTGCTAATAAACCTAGTTCCATTCCTAGATACAAGGCTTACTAGGTGATTAATCTCAATTCCGGTTTTAACACGAATTTTCCAATTGCATATCAAAACACTAAACAAGTCATGGGGGTGCTAGCCACAACAAGCATTAAGTACAGAAATCAATCACTCAATAACAAAGCAGAAACTGTATTGCAAGATTAAATCAAATACATGAGAATTCAGAAATAGCTACCCTAACCCCAACAATGGAGGTTTAGCTACTCATAATAATAGCCACAACCAAAGAAACATAGATGAAGGAGAGAAGGGATTCCATGGGAGCAATCCTCCAGGAGCTGCCTCTGATTCAAAGAACCTTTTGGGTTTCCAAACTCGTAGCCTCCAATGTCTCCAAGGTGCCCCTTCCAATTATGCCCTAAACAGCTTATAACAGTGTTTCTGGGTTTCCAGCACTCGCGGGGCGAGATGTATCTCGCGAGGCGAATATTAAACTTCTGGTCTTCAGTGATTGGATCTCCCGCGAGGCGAGACACTGTTCGCGTGGCGAGACAGAACAGGTTGCATTTTCTGGCACAGTCACCAGTCAGGCTCACGAGGCGAGGTTTGATTCGCGGGGCGAGACAGAAAGGATGACATTCTGCTGTTTCTGGCT
>JAUPTC010002133.1:0-16145 GCA_030762895.1 Sophora flavescens | reverse complement strand
TAAATGACTTTTCTGTCATAAGTAATTGTTCCGACGTCAATATTTCACTATTCTGATAACTTAATCACTTTAAATAACATTTTATAATATACTTGAATTTATTTTGGAAAAACTAACGCCTGTGGAATTTTTCCGCGATTCATCTTTACTTGTCACTTATTGACAAATATTTCACCAAATATATTATTAAAATAATATTTTCCACTTTTCCTCAATTTTCCATAAATTAATCACTTTGATTAAATATATAAGCTTATCAAGCTTTTATCCTTAAATTAAATTGAACATCGACCACTATCAGGTTTCTCAATCCATCACTCAACAGCAGATAATTGCACCACAGCGCAGTATAGCATACATCACAATTATAGAATGCATCACAATTAAAACTTAACAATTCAGTTATAATCATACAAATTAACATATCACATCCAAAACACACAACAAATGAAACAACAATTCATTTAATTGCCACAAAAAAACCACAACAGATAAATTACTGAGACAACTCTAAAGATAGCATATGGCTATCTTAAACTCCTCGAGTAAACTCCCACACACTCTTAAAAGATTCAAGATTCGATTTCACAAATGATTTCCGATTTGGATCCTATTTTCCACGTACTTGCTCGGATCAACTTAACACCGATTGATCCTTCCTCACAAATCATAACCGAAAATTAACAAAATAAAACAAAACTCATCGTGTTAATGAGGGTTTATGATTCGGCCTTCACTAAGACATTAGGCTAGGGATGTTAAAATTTTTCTAACTCATGGATTTATGATCCTTAAACATGATGGAAACCTAATCAATGATCATGATCCAAAATCATTGAACAAAACTCATCTAACTTCACATAATCCTAATCAATGATCATGAACCAAAATCATTTCTTTCATGTGCGCTTATCCATCACTTGCATGTCTCACTTTTCGTGCCTTGATGCTTGTCATCACTGTTAATATTCTTGCATATACATAAATGATTGAGGCAATAATTATTTGGTTAAGCTCAGTGCCACAATTGCTATCCTATCATTTGCCATTGATATGCCCAATTGAGCCTTGGCCTATTTTTCTTGTCACGATAGCACATTACTAGCCAAAAATCGATAAAAAAACAATTTTTGTCCCACTATTTTGGCTTAGAGGAATGTTTTGACATAAGTTTGGGGTTGTTCTCTTGCGTAGGGACAAGCAAGCAAATAAAGTTTGGGGTGAGTATGCCACTAAAGAAATTGAAGAAAAAAGTTTGAAAGAAAGAAAAAGAAAAATAGAAAAATCCAAAAAGTGGAAAAGGAACAAAGAAAGTGTACAAAAGAGAAAGGGGCAAAATAGAAGTGATGAAAAGAAAAGAATGAAAAAACGAATGAAACAAGAAGAGGAAAAAGTGAGTTGTAAATAAATAAAGGGAAACAGCACAAATCATGTGCTTGTGTGCTTGTGAATTAGCTAAGCAAGGGAAGAAGCTAAGAGTCCATATTCCTTGAAGTCAAGGTAGTATAGCTTATATCCTTGATTTTATCTACCCCCACCTTAGCCCCATTACTTCCAAATAAAAGACCTCATGATATGTGTTGCATTGACATTTTATGATGTGTGTTCTTAGCATCTTGTCAAGATTAGGGTTGGGGAGTGCATGATGATTGGAGTTGAGAGAAATTAACACCCAAGTGAGGATGAGCGAAACACTTGATGAGAGGTGCGAGGGATAATCTTGTGCAGTCAATAGAGCTGATTTTTGTAGTGTATTTGATTGTCTTAAAAACGGAAGCATGTGATCAATTGGAATTGATGTTTGATTGTGTGATGCACGTGTATTTAACAAGAGTGTTAGGGTTGGAATCTTGCATGAGTAATGTGATTCAGAGGGAATTGAACATAAAACTCCATCTCTTACACCCCTTTTCTGTACCTAATTGTTTGCTTGAGGACAAGCAAAATCTTTAAGTTTGGGGATGTGATAAATCTGCAACATAAGCATTATAGAGAAAATAGAATAAAAAATGTATATAATCCTGGGAACTAAGATAAAATGGATAGGAAAATACACAAATTCTTCTTAATAGAGTGTGACCATAGATTTCATTGTTTGGAGGAAAATACACTTAAAAATTGGTTTGAAATATGCAGGAAAAGAGGAATATCAGTCCCAGCCTCACCCAGTTCCGCGCTCGGCTGGACAGAGCAACCATTCCGCAGTGCCCCCGCTCTCAAGACGAGGGCCCAACTAGGACAAAGCAAGATTCTGCGCCCGGCGCTCGGTCATATCTCCCACACTGGAGAGAAGACAAAATGCAGTGAGCCAAGCTTTCAGGCCAGCGCCTAAGCCTGGGGGGCACCCAGGCCCTGGTGGTGGCGCCCAGACCGGGTTCATTTTCTGCAACTATAAATTTACGTGGTGATTGTTATTTGGGGACTTTTGGATCATTTTTGAGTATTTTAGGTAGTTACGTTTGAGAGTGTTTTCGAGATTCCTTGGTTGTTCAAGAGCTTTTAGTAAGAAGAATTGAAGAATCCATGGCTTCTCCACCTCAAATCTCACCCATTTCATCTAGTTTTCAACTTCTAGCTATGAGTTTCTAAATCTTTTAGGTTTGGATAGGATGAACTCAATTGGATCTTGATTTAAGTTTGTTTTACCTATGATTTCAATTCAATTTTGTTCAATTAGAGTAATCTCTTCTATGCTTAATGCATTTCTTTGATTGGCCATCTCCGAAATTGATTGAATGTGTGAATGCATAATTGGAAAATTTGTGTTCATGCTAAGATTGAAGTAGATTACTACTTTGTGATGTTGATTCTAGGAATAGAACTTCATTTGCAATGCATTCCTATTAGTCTCATGCTTAATGTTTGTGTTAACCTTGCATCACCTAAATACTTTGAATTAGTGACTTAAATGTCAATTGAATGAATTGAATTGGAGTTAGGGTTAACAAGGTTACATTAGGTGAAAATGGAGCGATTTCGGTTCCTTACCGTTTTAAATACTTTGATCTCATTTTAATTGTTCATTCTTCCATTTACTTGCTTGTGTGATAAAGAAGAAAACCTATTTCATTCATCTTTGTGACAACATTTAGGATAAAAACTCAATCACTCTTTTGGAGCATGAATTGTATTGGTTCAAATATCAATCAGCTTAGTTTACGTTGATACTTAATCACAGTCCTCGTTGGGACGATATTCTACTCTCACTCTATTACTTGTCGTGATTTGGTGCTTGCGCAATTCATCAACAAGTTTTTGCATCGTTGTGGGGATTGTTGAATAATATCAACAAGGCTAAAGCGTTGTTAATTTGAACATCTTTTTTCTTTTGATATTTTTCTGTTTTTTGTTTGAATTTTTGATATTTTGGATATTCTCATCTTTTCTTGAGATTTTGTGTAATGTATGTGAGGTAAATCTACTGGTGAGTCATCTTTGATCACGTTGAGAAGATAACAAAGAGAAATGTAAAGAATCAAAAGAAAGAAAGAAGCAGAGAGAAAGAAAAACCAAATTATTCTTCTTCATCACAAGTTCAACAAGAAGTTGTCATGGTGAACATGTACATGGGAACCGAAGGACATTGGGAGAATATTCTAATGGTCCAGTCGGCTGGAATCACTCCGGAGTATTGTTAGATCACCCGATAACTGCGAATAATTTTGAGATCAAGACAGCATTACTACACATTATATAGCAAAATCAGTTTGGAGGACAATGGCCAAGATCCAAATAGTCATGTCTCAAATTTTGAGATATGAGACTCTGAAGATTAATGGGAGCTAGGATGATGCGATAAGGTGCGCTTATTTCCTTTCTCATTGTGTGATAAAAGCCAAAGCAGCTCAATCTCAACCAAGAGGAAGTATCATTACTTGGGATGGCTTGGGAGAAAAAAATTCTTAGCACGGTATTTCCACCGTCAAAGTTTGTAAAGATTAGAGGAGATATTTCAAGCTTTATGCAGCGTGATGGTGAAACTTTTTACGAAGCTTAGAAAAGATTAAAGGAGCTCCTAAGGAAGAGTCTAATCATGGCTTTGATGATCTACAATAAATGCAAATCTTTTGTAATGGATTGAGGCCATCTACTAAGCCTGGTGTTAGATGCATCGACTAGAGGTTCTATGAACTCAAAAACAGTGGAAGAATCTTTAAGGTTGATTGAAGCCATGGCATCCAATGACTATCTCGTGAATCATGATAGAGAAGACACATTGACTAAGGGGATATTGGAGCTTGATTCTCGAAAGGCATTATTGGGCTCAAAACAAACTCATCACTAATCAATTGAAAGCAATCCCCAAGCAACTTAATGCTATGAATTGTGGGCAAATACAAGCACAACAAGTAATGAGATTTGATTTTTGTGGAGGACAGCATGAGAATGGTAATTGTGGAATCAAATATTGGCTCTAAAGAGGAAGTAAACTTCATGGGGGAGCTACTCAAGACAAGGGGCAGAATTCTATTCAAATCCATACAATCATGGTTGGAGGAAGCACCCTGTGTCCCTTGGAGACAAGAACCTTCACAAGTTAACAATCCACCATCACAAAAGCAAGTTCAAAGAAAAATATGTCTTTGGAAGATGCTCTTTCTCAATTCATTCTAACTCAATCCAACTTCAAAAATACTGAATCATCCATCAAAATCTGGAAAACAGATTGGGCTAGAAAAACAACATGCGGATCAATCAAATGGTAATTTTTCGGAAATACGATCACTAATCCAAAGGAGCAATGCAATTGTGATGTTGAGAAAAACAAAGGGCAATTGTTGAAAGAGAAGAAAGGTAAGCAAGAAATCCCTCATATGTGAAATTGCCCTTATCCTCATGTGAGTAAGAAGAAGGAGAAGGAAGAACAATTTGCAAGATTTCTTGACATCTTCAAGCTACAAATCAACATACCCTTCGTCCCGACATTAGAACAAATGCCAACTTATGCAAAATTCATGAAGGAGTTGCTTACCAAGAAGAGGAAGTTTAGAGAGGATGAGGCATCAGCTTTAGAAGAATGTAGTACCATTTTATGTTGAAGCTACCTCCAAAACTCAAGGATCCCGGTAGTTTCACAATTCCTTGTACTATAGGAAGTATGACTATGTAAAGGGCCCTTTGCGATTTGGGTGCAAGCATTAATCTCATGCCATTGTCTATCTTGAAGAAGTTAGGAGTAGGAGAGGTTAAGCCTACAAGAATGTCACTCAATTAGCGGATCGACCATCAAATATCCATATGGCATTATGGAGGATGTGTTGGTAAAAGGGGATAAATTTATCTTCCCGATGGATTTTGTCATTTTGGATATGGAAGAGGATGTAGAGATATCACTCATATTGGGGAGACCTTTTCTAGCACCTGGCATGCTTTAATAGATGTCCAACAGTCCACTCCGCAGAGTGCAAGATGAAGAAGTCATATTTAAGGTTTTTGAGGCTATGCATCATCCAAGTGATAAAGAGAAGTGTTTTCACATGGATAAAGTTGATGTAATGACTAGAGGTCTTGGGACATCAACACCCTTCTTCCACTCTTGGAAGATAATAGTGCATTCTATTGGAATCTTGATGAGGAAAGTGGAAAAAGAAATAGAAGAATGTTAGCGTAATTTGGAGCTCAACAAAATCAAGTTGTTGTTCCGCTATGAAGGAAGAGCTTAAGAAAGATGAAGTGCAAGAGAAGCCCAAACTAGAGCTCAAACCGCTGCCTTCCATTTAAAATATGAGTTTTTAGTGAAATATTGAAAATTCTGTTATTGTAGAGCAGCACCTATCAAAGTTGGAGGAAGAAAAGCTTGTAAGGGTACTTGAGCTGAAAACAACTATCGATGGTCCATAGCTGATTTGAAAGGCATTCTCCATTATTTTGTATGCATAAAATTCTGCTTGAGGGTGATTTTAAGCAGTTGTGTGCAGCCCCAAGGCGGTTGAATCCAATATGAAGGAGGTTGTGAGAAAGAAGTGCTGAAACTTCTTTAAGCGGGCATGATTACCCTATGTCGGATAGTGCATGGGTTAGTTCGGTCCAAGTGGTGCCTAAGAAAGGTGGAATGACGGTTATCAAAAACGAAAAGAATGAGCTCATTTCAAAAGAAGCCGTCACGGGTTGGCGCATGTGCATTGACTGTGCCCAAGCTCAACTAACTACCTTAGGAATGACCATTTTCCATTTCCATTCATGGATCAAATGTTTGAGAGATTGGCTGGCAAACATTTATTGTTTCCTAGATGGATACTCCGGATACAACCAAATTACCGTTAATCCAGAAGATCAAAGAGTAGACAACTTTACATGTCCATTGGGATCTTTGCATATCGCTGGATGCAATTCACTTGTAACGCACCAGCCACATTCAAAGGTGTATGTTATCCATTTTTTTACGATATGATTGAAAAATCTATTGAGGTTTTTATGGATTATTTTTCTATTTTGGCTCTACTTTTGATTTATGCCTCACTAACCTAGTTGTTGCCTTACAAAGATGTATGGAGACCAACTTGGTATTGAATTGGGAAAAGTGCCATTTATGGTACATGAAGGCATTGTACTTGGTACAAAATTTCAGCTAAGGAATTGAGATAGATGGAGCCAAGATAGAAGTCATGAGAAATGCCACCACCTGCGAATGTCAAAGGATCCGAAGTTTATTAGGACATGTTGGGTTTTATAGACGCTTTATCAAAATATTTTTCTAAAATTTCTAAACCCTTGTGTGTCTTATTGAATAAGGATAGTCCTTTTGAGTTTAATGTTGAATGTTTCATGCTTTCACTCTTTGAAAGATAAGTTAGTCATTGCACCTATCATTGTGCACAACGAATCGAGACCTACCATTTGAACTAATGTGCGATGCAAGTGATTATGCAGTAGGTGCAGTTTTTGGGACAGCGAAAGGATACATTTTTCATACAATATACTATGCAAGCATGGTCTTGAATGAAAATCAGATTCACTATACAACTACTGAAAAGAATTGCTTGCCATGAGTCTTTGCATTGGAAAAATTTAGGTCATATTTGATTGGTTCCAAAGTCTTGTTTTTAGTGATCATTCTGCACTTAAATATCTCTTGACTAAAGTGGAATCAAAACCTTGAATGATCAGTTGGATTCTCCTTATGCAAGAATTTGATCTAGAAATAAAAGATAAGAAAGGAAGTGACAATGTGGTTAATACCACTTGTCAGTTGAGAATGAAGTTCATCACACCAAGAGAATGAAGTTAGAGAGGGATTTTGGATGAAAAACTTGGTCAAGGAGAGGCCTTGGTTTGCTGATATGGCAAATTTTAAGGCCGAACATTGTTCATTAAGGCCTAACATGGCGTCGAAAAAAATTCTTCCGTGATGCGAATTTCTGCATTTGGGATGATCCATTTATGTTCAAGAGGCCTGCGGATGGTATCCTTCGCAGTGCATTGAACAATATGAAGCTCAAGGCATTCTTGGCATTGCCATGGTTCCCCGTGGAGGGGCATTATAATGGGACCAGGCAAGATGAAGAGTGCTGCATTGTTTTTATTGGTCGTTACTTTAAAGATGCCACACATATGCAAAGCAATGTGACAAAATACCAAAACAAAGGAGGCATCTCAAAGAGGAATGAAATGCCATTGCAAAGCATTCTTGAAGTAGATTTATTTGATTGTTGGGGATAGATTTTATCGGACCATTCCCATTGTCATACTCAATCAATATCCTCTTTGCTTGATGGATTACGTTTCTAAATGGGTGGAAGCAATTGCGTCACAGGTAAATGATGGAGCTACGGGTTAGTAGAAATTACTCCAAAAAGAATATCTTTGCTAGATTTGGAGCCACGGAATTGTTGGAAGTGGAGTGATGGAGGAAACACTTTGCAATAATCATTTCCAAAGTGTTTTGACTAAGTATAATGTGAAACACAAGGCAGCCCTCCTTATCATCCACAAACAAGTGGCCAAGTTTGAGGGTGTCTAATAGAGAATCAAAAAGATCTTGGAAAAAACTGTTGCAAACTCAAGAAAAGATTGGTCAAGTAGTTGGATGATGCATTGCGAGGCTCATAGGACAATTTAAGACTCCAACTTGGTCTTTATCCTTATAAAATGGTCTACGTAAAGTCATGTCGTCTCCCAGGGAGCTTGAACACAAAGCATATTGGGGCTCTTAAGTTCCTTAATTTTGATTCTACCTCTAGTGGGTGAGAAAAGATTGGATCAACTGAACAAATTGGAAGAAATGAGACTAGTGGCTTTGTGAAAATGCTTCAATTTACAAGCAAAGAGTGAAGGCATACCATGACAACCATATTGCATAGAGTTTTTATCCATGGAAGCAAGTGCTATTATTCAATTCGTGTTTGAGTTATTCCTGGAAAACTGAAGTCCAAATGGTCGGACCCTTCATTGTTAAAGAAGCCATGGCTCATGGTGCGGTTGAAGTGGAGGATCCGGAATCTAAGAGGAGATTTAAAGTGAATGGTCAGCGGTTGAAGCTATGTTTGGGGTGACTTTGAGAGAGTAAAGCCACCTTGAGTTTACAAGAACCTTGACCATAAATCCACTCAAGCTAGTGACGTTAAAGAAGCCCTTGGGAGGCAAGGACTGAGATTTTCTTTCATTTATTTTTCATTTAAAAGCACTACTTGTGTATACGAGGTTTGTGATAAGAAAGGACCAAAAGAATAAACGATGGAGATTGGGAAATTTTTGCAGTCTTGATGGAGTGAAGTGAAACACCTAACGCTAAGCGTAGAGCAGGGAGGGCGGGAGAGGCGAGAGCCCGTGCTGGGGTGCCACATATGGGCCGGGCAAAAATGCCGGGATTTTCCGCGGGGTTGGCGGCTCGGGCGCGGGTTATAGCATTGGGCGTTGGGAAATGGCTTAAAGCTCCAGCCCGAAGAGTTCCTTTGTTCTCTCATTCAAAATCAAAATAGGTAACAAACCTAGTTCCTTCTTCCTCGAGCTTGAACAATAGCAATCTGTGTGTAAGGGTGCTTGCTCTCCATTTCACTTCAACGATTAGCGCGACCGTCAGTGATGGGCACCCACGGAAGGAAGGTAAAATGGAGGAGTCGCCACGGATATTTTATTTGGGAAAAAACATTGGAAAATCATTTATTTTAAGGAAACCTGGTCTAAAAATGGATCTAGATTTAGTCAGGAGTCGATTCACGAATAGGGAAGGTGTTAGCACCCCCCATCGCGCATTTAAAAAATGGTACCTTAAGTTAATTGTCCAAAACAATTTAATAACCTATTAAATATTTATTTTACCCCAAAAATTATTCTGAAGAAAGAATTATTTTTATTTTTTAAATATTTTGTCCTTATTTATTGCTTTTGTATTTTAAAAATTATTGTTGATAAAACCTAAATGAGGTTGAACATGGCACATAAGTCCACGAGCAACCTTAAATCTAAGAGATTGAACATGGCATTCGAGTCCGTAGGGCATCCTAAATATATGAATTTAAATATTTTAATGAGTTATTCACAAATAAAAGGATACAAAAATAAGGAAAAATTGTTTTGGCTTGACAAGATGATTTATCTTGCTCCTACGTATTCCCGGGTGCGATGGAAACTCGAAATACGTAGTTCTTTAAAAAAAAAAGCTTGATTAGTTGTTTGATTTTATTTTTTTTGAGAAAAAGTTTATTTTTTTATAGAAGGTTTGATTTTAGAAAGATTCTTCATTAAGAGCCACCAAACTTCCTTTTTTAAAAATATTTTTTTTTACTTTTACTTTTCTTTTGATCAACGGTCCTTTTTTATATTTTATCTTTTTATTCTTTTTGTCTTTTGAATTTTTTTTGAAGAGTGGATTCTTAAAATTTAGAAAAAGATTTCATTTAAAACTTGAAAAGAAATTATTTGTTTTGTTTGAAAGTAATTTTACTTTTGGCCCAATAACTACTAACTAGCCCACCAACATCTACCTGACCTCAAATCTGAAACAAAATAAAATAAGATAAAAAAATAAAAGCTATCGGACACCTTTGAGGATTGGGAACGAAAAGGGCAGCGATAAACCAAAGGAGCAAGACGCTGCCGCGATGGGTCGAGCATCTGTAGAGGCTATCAACGGCGGTAAAAGCGTGGTGGCGGCCTTGTGATGAGGATGCGGGTCTGTGTGGAGTATCGTGGCGCGTACGTGCGCGGTCGAGGATGCGGATTGTGTATGGAGCCGGGTGAGGATCTGCGACCCGATATGGCTGAGGCAGCGGTGCAGTCTGTGGCGGATCGATTCGTGTGGAGCTTGTGTGCAGTGCGGTCGATATCGAGTCTTGGCCCGTGACGGAACGAATAGCGTGCTCATGGGTTCAGTGTGAAGCTATTGTGATGGCGGCGCGCGAGATGTCGAAGATTTAATGCGGGCGGTGGAGTTTATTGGGAAGTGGTTGCGGATGGCTACGGTGCGGGACTAGACAAGGTGGAGAGCCTACGTTGGTCGACGAAACAAAAGAATTAAGCGAAGAGTGTGGGAGAAGAAAAAAAGGCAGGCATTTTTACTTTTTTATTTCTCTTCTTTCTCCCTTTTCGTATTTGTTTGGGGCCTTAGAGTGATGTTTATGGGTTAGTTTTTTGTTTAATCTGGAAAGATGGTCGTACAATAGAAGAACATGATTTTCTTTATGGGTTCTGTTTGTTGGATGGGTTTAGGTGCTTGTGAATATGGTTCAGTGGTTGATAGTATAGAGTTTCAGGGTAGTGATGATTGAATGGAGAAAGGAATGGCGGAGGGTTGTTGGATCTCTCATTTTTGTTCGATTCTCTCCTGCTCTCTTTTACACCCCCCATTTTAATACTGATGCAGCATGTATATATATTGGGATCACTATGAGATAATGCCAAAACTTGTTATTGCTTCATTTGAGAGGCAAGGTGAGGATTTGTCTACTGGTGTAAGTGCTCACTAATCTGGCAGGTGGTACATGGGGCGGTGGGTGGTACACCATCATTTTAAGGGAAAAAACACAATAAAAAAAAATGGGGAAATAAAACAAAGTGATTCATACCTTAAAGAAATTTATTTTTATTTTATAAAATAGAAAGCATCTTTGGTTTTGTTTTGTTTTTATTATTTCTTTCTTTTGATTTTTTTTGATTTGGATCATTTTGGATAATGGGCTTGCAACAACAAAAATAAATTGGGCTACTTCTAATTCTACTCAAACACATTTTTAGTTTTTTTCATTTTTTATTTTTGTTTTCAAAAATATTAATTAAGAGAAAAAATACCCTGACAAAAATTAGGCATTAGAATTCCTTCTTTTTACTTGTTTCTTATTAGATGTAGGTAACGGCGTAATTAACCTATTATCGTTATAAGAAACGAGTAGGATATGAACTCAATTTTAATTGGGGATCATGAGCAAAAAAGGACCCGTGACTACAAAGCGATCTCCTATAAGAACCAAAGGGTTGGATTGCCCAACGTAATCTACACATGAAAATATTGCAGGTGGATTACTGCTAAGCTTAAAAACAATGATAAAACTACGGGGTGGATTGCCCGTTGGAAGCCAACAGACGAGATAAAATAGCTTACGGGGTGGATTGCATTGAAGCTTGAACAAAAGATCAAATGAGCTCACGGGGTTGATTACCGTCGGAGCTCGAACAGAAAGATAAAAGTGAGCTCACGGGGTGGATTGCCCGTCAAGCTCGAGCGAGATAAAAAGCTTACGTGGTGGATTGCCTGTTAGAAGCTCGACTGCTAGATAAAAGCTTACGGGGTGGATTGCTGTCAAAAGCTCGAAGAGAAAACATAAAAGAGTTTATGGGGTGGATTGCGCGTTAAACTCGAATAGAAAGATAAAAGAGCTACGGTGGATTGCCCGTCAAAAGCTCGAACAAAAGATAAAAGAGCTTACGGGGTGGATTACTGGTCGAGCTCGAACAATGAATAAAGGAGTGACGGGGTGGATTGCCGATGGAAGCTCATTTATGAGGCCGGATAGACAAATGCAATGCATGAGTGTTGGTTTACCCATTGATGGAATGACAATGTATGAGATGGTTTTCATGATTGATGAAAACTCAAATAACTTTCTTTCAATTCAACAGAGACAATGAGCGATGATGAAAACCCTTATTATACTTTTATACGATGCAAGAGATACTTTTTGATCTGAAAATATTTCTTCTTTGTTGTTTCTTTTTCATTATTGGATCCTTGACCCTTAAAAGCGTCGATCACAGTCAATATTGAGGATGAACTAAAACAAGGCCCCACTCTTTTTGGAGAGATATCTTGCACTTTTATTTTCTGATGGTAAACACCCTTGATGATAATCGTCCCCAATGGTTGATTCTTGATACTCATTCCTTTCTTCATTGTCCTTCATTGGGGAACCATCATGCTCCATGACCTTTTGAGGCTTTCTAAGGATTCTAATCTGCTTAAAAACGTTACTTGTTTCACATTTCAGTATATACTTATCATGATGAATGCACACACTACGAATGAAAAAAGTTAAAGAAAGGGACCAAGGTAGCGAAATAAAATAAAGGAAGTCAATATCATTATATTTGGACTGGACGGTGTAGAAAGCATATATTACAATGGAGTATGGAATTACGAAAAGGTTATGGAGTGGAATCACATCTCTTGGGTGATGTCTCTCTTAGTGACTAATGTTAGTATTCCTCAAACAATCTTGACCGCTCATTAATCGGCTCGAGATGTTGTTTTCCCGATATCATACATCAACCTCTTGACTACCCCAGTTCATTGCTTGACGATACTTCCGTTGTGATTTATTTTTATTTATTTATTTTTGAACCTCAACTTTGCCTAGGCCGTCTTTTCAGGTTTTCATCCTGGCGGGTTACTCTAACTTTGCCTAGACTATCTTGTCGGGTTTTAGCCTAGCGAACTTTTTTTTTTTTCATTTTCACTTTTCTTTTCTTTTATTTTATTCTTGGGAAGTGCGTTCAAACATAATACTATTTAAACGCATCCGAGTTAACGAGAGTGGAAGATCTTCCCCATCCGTCTGGTGAGAATTAAAAGCCCTCCGGAAGGGCCTTTTTCACAACGTAAGGTCCTTCATAGTTCGAGTCCATTTCCCTCGATGATCCTTTTGGATTGGTAGAATCTTTTTAAGCACCGAGTCACCCTCCCGGTTGTCGCGGGCGTACCTTACTTCTCATAAGCTCTCATCGACCTTCTCCGTACAATTGGCAAGTGACATAATGCCGCTAATCTCTTCTCTTCAATGGGGTTCAATTGGTTGGTCGATCCTCGAACCCACTCAGCTTCTTCCAATACCGCTTCTCTCGGTACCCTTAAAGAGGGATCTTGACCAACCGGGAGCACGCCTCCATCCCCATACACTAAAAATATGGCGTTGCCCTGTCGAAGTGCGAATAGAGATACGATAGCGTGCAAAAGTAAAGGTAACATCTCATGCCAATCTTTATCGTCACCACCATCTTTTGAACATTCTTCTTGATATTCTTATTGGTTTGAGCCTCTCGCCTTTCAGTTCATGGCTTTAAGATAAATTATGATGCTTAATGCTTGAAATTTTCGCACATCTCCTTCATCATCTTATTGTTCAAGTTATTCGCATTATCATTGATAATCTCGCACCGCCACCTTATACCCACAAATTAACTCTCTTTTGACAAATTTGATCACGACATTCCTGGTCACACGTATATGAGACCTCTACCCACTTTGTGAAATAATCGATGGCAATAAGATGGCTTGTCCATTTGAGACCTTTGGTTCAATTGGCCTCGATCACATCCATTCCCCACATCGAATCCACCGGGTGCCGACATGACATTCAAGGGGGTCTAGCGAGCATGAACCTTAATGCGATATATTTGACACTTATGGCTTTCAGATAATTAAAGCAATCAGCCTCCTTGTCAACCAGCCACAATCCTCAATATTTTCCTCGCATTGCAAACACTGGGCCGTGTTCCAAAAGATCCTTCATGGGTTCTCCTGACATCTCATTGCTTAGCTTCTTTTTGCGCTAACGCACCTCAACAACACCAATATGATTTCTTTGTAGAATATTTCATCTAAATAGAAACCTCCATTGCAAGTTCATAGAGTTCTATCATTATTTTCCTCAAGTGCCCTGAGGGTATTCTCTTTGGATGAAGCATTTTGATGTCATGGTACCACGGTTTCATCGACTCTTCCTCTATCACTTGACAATATGCAGGATGATCACGCTCTTTCCATTTTGATGAGCGTAGGTTCCTCCATACTTACTTTGAACATCAAGGACAAGGTAGACAACGCGTCAGCCTAATTGGTTATCTTCTCGGAATATGATGAAATGACTTCATCAAACTGCTCAATCAAACCTTTGATGTAATCATGGTACTCAGATTAACTTAGCATCTCGGCTTTCCCATTCCCCTTAATGGTGGATGACTAATGCGTAGTCCCCATATACATCCAAGATACTTCTGCCTTGATTCTATCACAACAGATCCCCAGCGCACAAGCTTCATATTCGACTATATTGTTTGGTACAATCAAAGAAAAGCCTTGCAGCCGGTTGGGGGAAATAATCATTTTCCTATGAGGATTATTGCTCAATACATGTCCCAATGCATTAGAAGCTCCACAACAACAAAGTCCATTTTTCTTTTTTCTAGGATTTCTCATGATTAAACAAAGCCATTATATCTTCATCTCGGGAAATCACATTGCATTGATCCACAATCTTCTACCGGCTGGTCACAGATATTCTCGCAAAGACCACTCCCTTTATTTCGTGACATAGAATGGCTATATTTTGATAGCAGGACTTAAGGCCAGCACCTTCTGGGCCAGAGTAGGAAAAGGACAAGATATACTTGATTGAATCTATTTGGACACCCAACCAGTAGTGTAACACAAACATGTAATGCCTTAAAACGGCGAGTCGCCCAAGCCAAAGCACACAACAAAAGTAGCGTCTAGCGCTGAGTAGTCAAGTTTTGCAATCAAAAATGAATTTTTACTTAGATAATAGATGGCATGTCTCTTCCTTCCCGACTCATCATGTTGCCTCAAAGATAGCAACCATAGATTCATCTAGCACAATCAAATACACGACGAGAGGTCTTCCCTAAGACTGGGGAACCAAGGTCGAGGCTTCTCGTAGGCATTGTTTGATCTTCAAAGGCTTTTTGATAATCTTCATTCCATGTTACAACCTGATTTTTTATGCAGTAATTTAAAGATTGGCTCACATGTCGCGTTAGTCGAGACAAACGGCAATGTAGTTCAATCTTTCCTAAAACCCACGTAACTTCCTTTCTCCGCTTCCGAGGTGATGGCATATCGATGATTGTTCGAACCTTTTCAGGATCAACTCTATTCCTCTTTTTGACTAACAATGAACCCCAGAAGCTTGCCTGATTTCACCCAAAAGTGCATTTGACTGGATTCAATGGAGCTTAAACTTTCAACTGCTCAAAAGTTTCTGCAGATTATCAACATGGTCATCTTCGGATCTGGACTTGGAGAACATGCCATCTACATAAACTGGTATCTCCTTATGCATCATGTCATGGATCAGCCACCATAGCCCGATATGTTGCCCCATCATTTTTCAAGTCAAAGGGCATAACCTTGTGGCGTGTTGTCTCTATAAAGTGGCAAATGTAGTTTTCCATATCTTCCATTGTCCGACTTTTAGGAGTTATCTTTGGATGTGGTTCCGGACCCTCTTTTCCTTGTGTCTTACTTACTTTTTTAAGTTGTAACTCCTAGATGCCTAAATACATTGAAATGGCCATTGATAAGGCCACTATCTTATGTCTTGCTCTCATTGGGACATGTTATATATGGGCCGCTCTTCACTTCATGTTCCAGTGTTCACACCTTTATCCTCCCTTCATCTCAAAAAAAACAAAAAAAAAAAAAAAACACTACCGTTTTTAGTGTACCTAATCCATCCGAAATGATACTGAAAGTAACCACTTTGTAAATCGAATATTTCCAATTGGAACCATGTGACGTCTAGTTTAGGGTGTCATAATAGTGGCACGAGTAGGCCTAGTCTTTCGGGAATGTTGGGTTTAGGTCGTTGTGTCGATGTTGTGTGATTCTCTGATCGAAGTCTTGTTTGAATTACTTAAGAAGTAATCTATGTTATCCGACGTAGTTACCTTATTTCGGTTACCATCTCACCGATTGT
>JAUPTC010002132.1:0-16151 GCA_030762895.1 Sophora flavescens | reverse complement strand
TTATTTTGCTTTGTTTTATTTCTGCTTTGTTTCCAATAAAGTTCTCAATAATTCGGTGTTCTTTGTTGTGTTAAGTCTTGGTGTTGGCAAGTTTATTGGATTGATTTGCATGATAGATTGCATGATAGTTAAGTTGGGATCGCTTTTACCCTTTAGATTTGAAAAATTTTTGAAAAATGATCCCCAATGATTGAAAAGTGGAACTTATGAGATTTTTGTTATGATGGCATGATTTATGATAAGTTTGGGGTGATAGGAAGCACACACTAGGGATAGAATCTCGGCTTAAAACAATTTGCAAAAATGTCCGTGTGAGGTTTCTGAGCCTCCAACATGTTTTTAGACTCGCAGAAAATCGCTTTCAAGTTGCACTTCCGAGAGATTTGATTGAATCTCTTTTGGTTTGCATGATTATGTGTGTAGCAAATGATTTAGGCATTTCTTTGTAAATAGCTACTTGGCCTGAAAATAACCATTTCATGCATGTTCCCTAGTTAACCCCAGTTGAGCCTATTAGCCCAGTTAATTCTTGATAACCTAATGTTATAGCCCAAAAATCCCTGGAAAACCATGTTAACCCGCATCTTAGGATTAGAGAGCATGTAATCTTAGGAATGGGTGCAAGAAACTAAAGCCTGGGGGTATTGCAAGGTGTAACATGTTGTTCGAATCGAGAACAAAAATTTATGTAAAAAAAAAATTGTGAAAAAAAGAAAAGAAAAGAAAGAAAAACAGAAAATAAAAGTGCAAAATGCCAAAAAGAAATAAAAGGTTGTAGTCACCTAAGCATAAAGAAAATGAGAAAGGAACTTGAATGAATTTCAAAGGCAAATAATGTTCATGCTCTTAGTCTCCTAGGGTCTTCACCTTAGTCTTGTATATCCTACCCTTAGCTTGCGCCCTTTACAACCCATAAAGATCTTTCATGTTGCTTTCATGTTTATGGGAACCATTAGGAGATGAAAATCAAATTTGCGGGGAAGTGCTTCTGAAAAGTGAAATTAGTGAAATGTTGATAGCTCGCACAAATTGAGCGATTGAGTGAACATAAATTTCCCTATGAGGAAGGCAATTTTGAATTTGCTGATCTCCCCAGGTGTGTCTAACTTAGATCCTCGCTTAGATTGACGATTGTTTAAATAATGAAATTCCCAATTGTTTAGATGAATGATTTTGGGGGGATTACTTTGCTTATATGGGGGAACATTGAAAGAAAAATGTTTTGAAGATAATTGCTTGAAATCGTACAGAGTTGATTGAATTCTTCGCTGTGTCGTCTTGAATCTTTCTGTTTCGAGTGTAGTTTGCTTGGGGGACAAGCAAAGTGCTTGGGGGTATTTGATGAGCCTCCGTTTGTCCGGTTTTATAACTAGTAAAGACCTTGGCTTTGTGTTTATTTTATATCATTTTCACCCAATTTAGACTTGATTGTCCTTAAGTAATATTTTGAGTCTGTGAATTGTTTTTAAGTTAATTTAGTTGTTTTAGAGTTGAATAATTATTTACTTTTATTTTCTATTTTCGTGTTAATAAAAAGTAATAAATTGGGGCCGCGCTCTATTACCAACCTCGCCTGATAGTATTGCAAACATGAAAAAGCCGAGACGATCGCGCCTTGCCCGTATTAAGATTACAGCCGTGGCAATTCTTGGTGCGGTCGCTTCGCGAGTATTCCTTCGCTTGCGAGTATTGGAAGATTGAAGCCATCACGCTTGGGCATGTTGGAGGTCATTAGGCGCGGGGTGGGAATTTTAAGAGTTCGCCTCCCGGGAGATGTCGCCGCGAGAAGACAAAGAGTCTCGCATCACTTTCGTGTTATTTGCCTCGCTCGCGATAGACCTTCCGCGAGGCCTTGAACCTGCAAACGTGTATATAAGGGTTTAGGCAGAATGGTATGAAATGGTCAGAATTAGCCGCTTTGGCTGGGCTTTTGAGCTGGTTTTATTTCTTTTTTGTTTTCTTTTAGTTTAGCTTATTGTTTTCTTTTGTAATGGTGACTTAGTTTCCTGATTAATTTTAACTGTGATTTTGTTTCTTTAAGACTTGAGGTTTCTGGTAATCCTGGTTTCATTTGCTTTTTCTTTTCAATGCCATGCTTTAGATTTCTGCGCTAAATAGAGAAGTATATGTGAAATAAATATAGTGGTGTATATTATAATATGAGTGTTTGAATGCATGTGCGGAAAAAAAAAAAAAATTTATCACTATTTAAAAAAAATAGAGAGAATTAGAAAATTAATCTCATTTTCCGAAGAAAACAGCAACTTAATATTTTACTTAGTTTGATGTTTGAGTAATGTTACGTAAATGTGATACCTGAAAATGGGGTGTCGCATTAGTGGTATCAGAGCTGGTCGAGTCTTTCGGGAAATCTTTGGGAGTAGGTCTCATGTGTTGATGTTGTGTGATCTCCAAGAGAATTGTTTGAATTACTTCAGAAGTAATATGTGCTAGTTATTAGATTAAAAGTCTTATTTTCTGGTTGCCATTAACCGATTATGTTTTGTAGGTCAGTTATGGAACCGAGGGTGGACTTGGACGTGGGCGGACGTGGTCGTGACGGGACGCGGTCGAGGAAGAGGACGAGAGGTGGTCATGTTAACGGCCAAGAGAATTTTGAGGAAAATTATGAAGAAGGAGGAGGTATGAACTTTGCCGCACAAGCTATGGCGGATGTAGCTGCCGCTATTATACAACAAACTCGTAACGATGGCTGCCTGCAATTTGCAGAACAAATTGAGCTTTAACAAAGGCTGAAGGTAGAAGTCTTATCGCTTTTACACGCCGTAATCCTCCACAATTTCATGGAGATGTGGATCCCGGTTAAGGCCGACTTATGGATTCAGGAAGTGGAGAAGATTTTTGAGTTGATCAATAGTCCGTAGGAGTGAAGGTACCGTATGCTACCCATCCGCTGTTAGGGGATGCTCGAGTATTGGTGGAGAGGCACTAAGCAACTATTAGAAGCAAAAATCAGGTGATTACTTGGGAGATATTTAAAAACATGTTTCTGAACAAGTATTTTCCACAAAGCGCTCGAGCAGAGAAAGAGCAGGAATTTTTACGTCTATCTCAAAGGGATTTAACTGTAGGAGAGTATGCAGCTAAATTCGAGTCATTGGCCAAATACTTTCGCTTTTTTCAAAACAATCCGGATGAAGATTGGAAGTGTGAACGCTTGAAGCAGGATTACGGTTCGAGATTAAGGAATCTGTACTTCGTTGGAAATCGTGAATTTCCAAGCTTTGGTGAGAAATGTAGAAAGATAGAGCAAATGAGAAAGGGAAGAGATAACAGAGGATATGCGGAGGACCATCAAAATCCAAAGGTCAATATCGTAACCGTAAAGGGAAGCAGGTCCAAAGTAAACCGTATTATCGAAAGCACCGAAAATAATCGTTATCAACAACCCTATCATCCTCGTAGCTACTACATCAAGTGGTGGAGACCATAAGAATCAAAATCAAAACACAATCAGAAATGTTTCAAGTGTGGAGACCCAAATCATATGGCGAATAATTGTCCAATGAAAGGACCTGTGTGTTATACTTGTGGTAAGGTGGGACATATGGCTAGAGACTGTGGTAAGCCAAGGACTCGCACCAGCTTGTCAATACTGCCAAGACCAATAAACCGATAGCTAAGGGGAGAGTTTACACCATGAGTGGTGGCCGAGACTTCGATTCTCGACGATCTCATACAAGGTAGTTACGACATAACCGGTAATCTCTTAACTCGTACTTTTTGATTCGTAAAGCGACGCATTCCTTTATTTCGATGGATGCTGTGGAAACATTTGAAATTGCCTATTTCTTCCTTGTCCTATGACTTGATTGTTTCAACTCCAACCGCTAGGCCAGTTGTTGTGAATTCTATATGTCCGAACTGTCCTATTGTTATTCGTGATAGACATTTTCTTGTTGATTTGATATGCCTGCCTTTAATACAGTTAGATGTAATTTTAGGCACGGATTGGTTATCTTCCAACCATATTATGTTAGATTGTGCAAATAAGACTCTAGTTTTTCCTAATCCTGAGATTTCTGGAATTTTATCTACCAACCATATAAGAACTTTTTCGAGAGAAAGAGATCAGGGATACATGCTTTTAACTAACTTAGAAGTCGAGAGGGAGATCGATTTGAGTACTCTGCCTATTGTGAGAGAATTTCCGGATGTGTTTCCTAATGACGTCCCTGGATTGCCGCCAATAAGAGAAATTGAATTCTCCATCGATTTGATACCAGGAACAGGGCCAATTTCTATTTCTCCCTATTGGATGGCGCCTACAGAGCTTGTCGAATTGAAAACTCAACTAGAGGACCTTTTGTCAAAACAATTCATTCGACCAAGTGTTTCTCCGTGGGGAGCACCAGTTCTGTTAGTGAGGAAGAAAGATGGAGGTTCGAGACTTTGTGTGGATTTTCGACAACTAAATAAAGTGACGATTAAGAATAAGTATCTCATATCACAGATAGATGATCCGATGGATCAATTGCGAGGAGCTGTTGTGTTCTCCAAGATTGACTTGAGAACAAAGTTATCATCGATTAGAGTAAAAAGTGAAGATATTCCAAAAACTGCGTTTCATAACTCGTTACTTTACATTATGAATATCTCGTAATGCCATTCGGAGTGACGAATGCACCAGCCGCTTTCATGGACTATATGAACCGGATTTTTCGTCCGCTTTTTGATAAGTTTGTTGTGGTGTTCATTGATGACATTCTTATTTACTCTAAGAGTAATGAGGAACATAAAGAACATTTGCAACAAGTTTTACAGATTTTGCGTGAGAAAGTTCTCAGATGCGAAATTGTCTAAGTGTGAATTTTGGCTTAAGGAAGTGAAATTTTTAGGACATGTGATTACCGAGGAAGGTATTGCGTCGATCCCACAAAGTGGAAGCGGTACTTTCTTGGGAAAGACCAAAGACAAGAATGGAGATCGAAGTTTTGTGGGTCTAGCCTTACATTATAGAAGATTTATTGAAGGATTTTCTAAGATAGTTGCACCGTTAACTTTGCTTACGAGAAAAAAGATCAACCTTTTTTATGGGAAGACAAATGTGAAAAAAGTTTTCAAAGATCAAGGAACAATTGACAACTTCACCAGCTTTAATACTTCGAACCAAATGAACCTTACGAAGTGTATTGTGATTCTTCTTATCAAGGTTTAGGATGTGTGTTGATGCAACATAGGAAAGTTGTAGCTTACGCATCACGCCAATTGAAGACACATGAAAGAAATTATCCGACGCATGATCTAGAGTTGGCTGCAAAGGGTTTTTGAACTAAAGATCCGGAGGCATTACTTGTATGGAGCAATATTCAATGTCTTCAAAGGACTACAAAAGTTTAAAGTATCTGTTTGATCGAAGGAGCTCAATATGAGACAAAGACGTTGGATGGAATTTTTAAAAGATTACGATTTCAAATTGCAAGATCATCCTGGAAAGGCTAACGCTGTAGCTGACACACTTAGCAGAAAAGTCATTCAGATCTCAGTTATGATGGTAAGGGAATTAAAACTAATAGAAGAGTTCCGTGATCTCAATTTGATTATGGAATTTGATAGGGAAAAGATCAGTGTGGGAATGATCAAAATTTCTAGTGGATTAATGGAAGAAATCCGAGAACGACAAATTTCGGATGTCTATCTTCAAGAAAAGAGGGAATTGATGAAACAAGGAAAAGTTGCAGAATTTAGTTTGGGATCAGATCATATCTTAAGGTGCAATGGACGAATATGTGTACCTGATAATCCTGAGATGAGAAAGATGATTTTAGATGAATTCCATAAGAGTAAGTTAAGTATTCATCCTGGATCAAGAAGATGTACCAAGACTTGAAACAAAGATTTTGGTGGCCAGCATGAAAAAGCAAGTAGCAAAATACGTTGCATCTTGTCCGACGTGTCAAAAAGTAAAGGTGGAACATCAAAGGCCAGGAGGTATGCTTACATCACTAGATATACCAGAATGGAAGTGGGACAATATATCAATGGATTTTATGGTAAGTTTACCACGAACTTCTAAAGGCTTTGATTCAATTTGGGTAATTGTTGACAGACTAACGAAATCGGCACATTTCTTACCTGTTAAGATTAATTATACAGTAGAGAAATTGACGGATATCTATATCAAGGAAGTAATCAGATTACATGGAGTACCATCGAGTATTGTGTCAGATAGAGATCCAAAGTTTACTTCACGTTTTTGGGGAAGTTTACATCGAGCCTTAGGAACTAAGTTAAGGTTAAGTTCAGCTTATCATCCTCAAACTGATGGACAAACGGAAAGAATGATTCAATCATTAGAAGATTTGCTGAGAGCATGTGTTTTAGATCATCGAGGAAGTTGGGATGATTTGTTACCGCTGATTGAATTCACCTATAACAATAGTTTTCATTCAAGCATAGGGATGGCACCCTATGAGGCTTTGTACGGAAGGAAATGTCAAACACCTGTGTGTTGGTACCAAGACGGAGAGAGCATGATGTTAGGGCCTGAAATCGTACATCTGACGACGGAAAAAGTAAAACAAATCCGTGAAAGGATGAAAACAGCACAAAGTAGACAGAAGAGTTATTCAGATCAAAGGAGACGACCTCTCGAGTTTGAAGTAGGTGAAATTGTATTTCTGAGAGTCACACCAACGACTGGGGTAGGTAGGGTTATGAAATCCAGAAAACTCACTCCTAAATTCATTGGACCATACCAAATTCTTCGTCGTGGTTGGTCCAAAAGAGCCTATCAAATTTCTTTGCCGCCTTTTCTTTCAAATATTCATGATGTGTTCCATGTTTCACAACTAAGGAAGTATATTCCTGATCCATCACATATAATTGAACCCGATGAAGTACAATTAAAAGAAAACTTGTCTTATGAGACTTCGCCTGCATTTAATCGAAGATAAGATGATTAACCAACTCAGGGGTAAGCAAATCTCATTAGTTAAAGTTATTTGGAATGAAACTACCGGAGAAGCGACGTGGGAGGCCGAGGACAAGATGAGATTACAAGGATCCCGAACTCTTTACAGTACGTAATTTCGAGGACGAAATTTTTTTAGTGGGGTAGTAATGTAACACCCCGATTTTCATCGCTTTCTAGTGTCGGTAATTAATATATAAAAATATATTTTTATCCGAGACTTAGAAAATTGTATTGGGCAAAATACTGTTATTTTTCTCGTCATGTTTTATATCTTAGGGTTACGATGAAATTTTGGGTTGAAAATTCAGACTTTAACCCGATCTCATGCTTTCACCGACAAGAAAAGTTTACCGCTCAAGAAGACCTAATTTTGAGTCGTGAACGAGATGAAAATGTTTTTATCGTATTTACTACGATACTCGAAGTTTTGAAAATTTTGGTAAAAAATTAAAATATTATATTTGTTGCGCGTATACGCCGAGATGTCTCTAGGAAAAGCTTGCGCCATGATGAATCGAGGAGTCGGCAACGAAAGCAGATGTTGGATTGACCGACTTGACGAGCATTTATGACGAGTTTATCCGTATCATAATGGCCATAATGGCACATTTATGACAAAGTTAATTTTTCCTATGAAATGACCAAATTGCCCTTGTCTTTTTATGACAATTTCAAGCAAATGCCATTGGACAAGTTGACCAAACCTTGCCCAACCCTCACGGCTTCAATAGTGTCTTCTTCCTTAAGTTAGTTGTCTTCTTCATATAAATACTTTCCTTCCATTTCCATGTCTTTCTTCTTCAAAAAGCTCTTAAATTTGCCATAAGAACACCATAAGAAACCTTGAAGAACATCATCCAAACTTTGTTTTTCTTGGATCATCAAGAGGTAATAACTTATTCTCTTGTCATTTGAATCATTTATCCTCATCACTTTGGTAGATTTAGGACTTAAATCCATATGTTCTTCATTGGTTCAAAGTTCATGAAACTAGATTCAAAAATTCATAACTAATTCTAGAAAAATCCTTTTGACATGAAACCAATTGCTATGATCTTATAATCATCTCTATTTTCATCATCTAGAAGAATAAGATCATGAGAAATTTCTTTCCTTGATTTCTGGTTATGGCCGAACCTAGGTCAGATTTGTGTTTTTAGGTTTTGTTTCATTTTCATGACTTGATTCATGATTCAATCCTTTTGTATCTTTCTAGTTCTTGTATTCAAGTATATAGAAGATCAAAAAAATAAAACTTTAACCTATTGATCTCATCAAAACCGAAACCCTAGGTTTGTGTACTTAAGGGTTTTGTGATTCAAAAGTTGTTTGTAACACTTGAATCAAACTCTAAACTTTGTATGTTGATTTAATCCAAGAGTTGGTGAAATTTCAAAATTTCTAGCCTAAAAATCTTGAGGAAACCGAACCCTAGTTCTTAGAACTAGATGAGTTTAGTTCATGTCTTAGTTCATAATCATGGTTAAAGTGATTAATCATGCTTAATTAACTTATGGATCATTAATCCTTAAGTTAATCAAATTTTAATTTTTCCTAACCTAGATAATGGGTTGAAGCCGAACCCTAACCTTCATAAACTAAGTGTATTGTTGTTTGATTTGATTTATTTTGGTTGTAATTCGTTTGAAGGAAATAACTGAGTTAGCTGAGTCAAGCTGACGGAGAAAAATCGGATCATGATCAGAAAATTTACAGGAACTATAGTGTAGTCTTCAAGAGGTAAGGGGGGTATGCCTGAGGAGTTGAGATAATCTCATGCTTATTTGTGGAGTCATTTATTACTTTTATGTATGAAATATTTTATTTTATTATACTGTTTACTATTAATTGCTAGATTGATATGATGTTTATCTGAGTAATTGAATTGAAGTGATGTGTGAACTTACATGATTATGATTATTTGTTTATATTATAATTGTGATGCATGTCATGAATTGATATATGCCATGCTATTTTGTGATTGGACTTTATCTGCTATTGATTGTTGGATCGAGTAACCCGACATTAGTCGTTGTTAAAAATTTTTAATTAAGGATAAAACTTAATAAGCTTGGATAATTAATAGGGATTAATTTGGGAGATTTTGAGAAAAATGAAAAAAAAATTATTATTTTAATAATATTTTGTGGAAATAGTGTAAATAAGCCATAGTAAGGGCGAAACCGTGAAATTTTTCACAGGCTCTAATTTTTATATAATAAATTCAATTTTATTATAAAATGTTATTTAAAGTAATTAAGTTCCAAAAATAATATTTACAAATAAATAACAATTACTTCCGATTAAAAAGTGATATTATTTATTTAATATTATTTAATTAATATTATTTATTTAATATTATTTAATATTAAATATTTAATTATTTAAATTTTCAAAATTTATTTATTTAATATTTTTATTTATTAAAATTTTTGTTTTGTTGACCTTTATTGAAAATTATTTCTTAAAGTGAAATAATTAGAAATCAAAGGAATTTGTAAATGATTTTTAAAATTTATTAACGTTTTAACAGAAAAGGATTTATGTAAAAATGTTTTTATTCAGTAAAAGTATTCCGTTAAACTTGGATGAGTTTTCAAAGCTTGGTTTTGTTTTACACTGAGCAAAATGTTTTACAAGAAGATAAATGAGCCTAGAAACCGAGACGTCGGGGTTCTAGTGTTGTATGGACACGTAGATCAAGGATCTGTGGTCATGGGACTGAGTGTCCCGCAAGTTATGTTTTTGCACCGTGAGTCCTAAGTAGATGTGGACAGTGTGAGTTCCATATCCTCGAGCCTAAAACTGGTGCAACGGTTTAAGGGCAACGAGATTGAGCAATCTGACTGTATGTCCTATGTTGAGATTAAAAGATTTGGACTGGGTGTCCCGTATTTGTTTTAAGTGAAAAGTCTTAATTAAAAGAATTAAGCATGGTCGTTAAGCTTTGTGCTTCGACGAGGAAAGATTATTACGACAAAGAAAACAAACGAGAATAAAAGTTTTTCTCATGCATTCAATGGCAATTATGTCATGTAAATGGCATTGAATCCAGAGTGGATCAATGTATATGACAGACGTGTCGTGGGTGATGATCATTGAGTTCCTGAGTGGATCAATGTATCTTTTATGGACTGTGTTCCATTTAAATATTGGGCCTCTATATGTGTGAGCCAATATATGTAGGACTATATGTCCAAATTATATATATGTGCCGCTATTTCCTAACTCGAACTGGGGAATAGTGTCATTGCTTTGCATGAACATCCTAACGGGATGGGGATGTGCACAATTGTGTTATGTGCTTTGTATGAGCAACCTAACGGGAAATGCGATGTGCACACATGTGTTAGGAGCTGGCATGAACATCATATCGTGAAAGGGGATGTGAACCAATGATTTTTCTTGTTCTTTGTTTAGTTCGTTTTTACAATGCGCAATGTGCGAGCCTGATCAGCTTGAAACGAAACAGAAAGTTGTGGAATCTCCGGAGATTAGGTATCAAATTAGAAGTTGAATATAGAAGTGTCATGCATTTTTTTTAAATGACGATGACCGTCAGCATGAAGCCCTGTGAATTAAATCATTCTACTGTTAGTATTAATGTTATTATATTGTGAATACGTGGTAATTGCTATTTGAGAGTCGTGCATGGGGTTGTCTTATTAAAACTCATATATTGGAAACTCACCCTTACAAACATTTTAGATGGATCCGGACGAGGTGGATTTGAACTACTCGGGGGTACGATCCCTGACGTTTGACAACGCTGATAGAGGAGACGCCTGGGTTATCAACCCAGGAGCTCGGAGTGCTACTTATACTGGTCCGTTAAGGACACTCCGAGGTACAGTAGCTGAGGGACCACAACAGTTAATTCACAAAGAGGGAAACAATTGAAATATCGCTACCACCTATCCGGATGATACTACAAAGATTTAGTACAACACGGGAGTCCGGAGCACCAACCGCCCTCTCTTATTCAACCATTACAACAAGTTGCACCAGGATCACCTCCTGCGCCCATTATATTAGTTCCAGAACATATTCCGGAGGAGATGGAGGAAGACCCAGAGGAGAATCCGGTGGAAAATCCTGACTATGTTCCTTTAGCAGACGAAGGGTCTGGAGCTGCTGGAGAGGGGGTTGTTGTATCCTCTCTAGACACATCTTCCGGGGGTGGGGGAGTGTACACTGGGCTACCCAATGGTTTTATATAGTGGTGACCAGCCTAGGATGTAGTTTTAGGAAGAGTGGGAATTTTAGGATAGTCTGACTTAGTGACTCCTGAGAGTCATCTTTTGCGTAGAATTTTCAGACACCCACTATGACGTAGTTGTAAAATTTCTGATGATGTAAAATATGTGTGACAAGTGGATCGTGACCTAGTAAGAAAAGGGTCAGTTGTAAAATAGAGAAGTATATGTGAAATAAATATAGTGGTGTATATTATATTATGAGTGTTTGAATGCATGTGCGAAAAAAAAAAATTTGATCACTATTTAAAAAAAAATATAGAGAATTAGAAAATTAATCTCATTTTCCGAAGAAAACCAGCAACTTAATATTTTACTTAGTTTGATGTTTGAGTAATGTTACGTAAATGTCATACCTGAAAATGGGGTGTCGCAAGTTGTTAAAAGAACTGAAGTTAAAAGGTTCACTTTTAACGTCAGTTGTTTAAAGAACTGAGGTTGAAAGTGGCTCACTAAAAATCAATCACCTTTTACTTCAGTTGTTAAAAGAACAGAAGTTAAAAGGTTCACTTTTAACGTCAGTTGTTTAAAGAACTGACGTTAAAAGTGGCTCACTAAAAATCAATCACCTTTTACTTCAGTTGTTAAAAGAACTGAAGTTAAAAGGTTCACTTTTAACGTCAGTTGTTTAAAGAACTGACGTTAAAAGTGGCTCACTAGAAAATCAATCACCCTTTACTTCAGTTGTTAAAAGAACTGAAGTTAAAAGGTTCACTTTTAACGTCAGTTGTTTAAAGAACTGAGGTTGAAAGTGGCTCACTAAAAATCAATCACCTTTTACTTCAGTTGTTAAAAGAACAGAAGTTAAAAGGTTCACTTTTAACGTCAGTTGTTTAAAGAACTGACGTTAAAAGTGGCTCACTAAAAAATCAATCACCCTTTACTTCAGTTGTTAAAAGAACTGAAGTTAAAAGGTTCACTTTAACGTCAGTTGTTTAAAGAACTGACGAGTTTCACTTTTAACGTCAGTTGTTTAAAGAACAGACGTTGAAAGTGGCTCACTAAAAAATCAATCACCCTTTACTTCAGTTGTTAAAAGAACTAAAGTTAAAAGGTTCACTTTTAACGTCAGTTGTTTAAAGAACAGACGTTGAAAGTGGCTCACTAGAAAATCAATCACCTTTTACTTCAGTTGTTAAAAGAACTGAAGTTAAAAGGTTAACTTTGAACGTCAGTTGTTTAAAGAACTGACGTTGAAAGTGGCTCACTAGAAAATCAATCACCTTTTACTTCAGTTGTTAAAAGAACTGAAGTTAAAAGGTTCACTTTTAACGTCAGTTGTTTAAAGAACTGACGTTGAAAGTGGCTCACTAAAAAATCAATCACCTTTTACTTCAGTTGTTAAAAGAACTGAAGTTAAAAGGTTCACTTTTAACGTCAGTTGTTTAAAGAACTGACGTTAAAAGTGACTCACAAGAAAATCAATCACCTTTTACTTCAGTTGTTAAAAGAACTGAAGTTAAAAGGTTCACTTTTAACGTCAGTTGTTTAAAGAACTGACGTTAAAAGTGGCTCACTAGAAAATCAATCACCCTTTACTTCAGTTGTTAAAAGAACTGAAGTTAAAAGGTTCACTTTTAACGTCAGTTGTTTAAAGAACTAACGTTAAAAGTGGCTCACTAGAAAATCAATCACCTTTTACTTCAGTTGTTAAAAGAACTGATGTTAAAAGGTTCACTTTTAACGTCAGTTGTTTAAAGAACTTACGTTAAAAGTGGCTCACTAAAAATCAATCACCTTTTACTTCAGTTGTTAAAAGAACTGAAGTTAAAAGGTTCACTTTTAACGTCAGTTGTTTAAAGAACTGACGTTAAAAGTGGCTCACTAGAAAATCAATCACCTTTTACTTCAGTTGTTAAAAGAATGGTTAAAAGGTTCACTTTTAACGCCGGTTGTTTAAAGAACTCGACGTTAAAAGTGGCTCACTAAAAATCAATCACCTTTACTTCGTTGTTAAAAGAACTGGTTAAAAGGTTCACTTTTAACGCCGCTTGTTTAAAGAACTGACATTAAAAGTGGCTCACTAAAAATCAATCACCTTTACTTCGCTTGTTAAAAGAACTGGTTAAGGTTCACTTTTAACGCCGCTTGTTTAAAGAACTGACGTAAAAGTGTCTCATTAAAAATCAATCACCTTTTACTTCGGTTGTTAAAAGAACTGAGTTAAAAGGTTCACTTTTAACGCCGCTTGTTTAAAGAATGACGTTGAAAGTGGCTCACTAGAAAATCAATCACCTTTACTTCGCTTGTTAAAAGAATGGGTTAAAAGGTTCACTTTTAACGCCGCTTGTTTAAAGAATGACGTTAAAAGTGGCTCACTAAAAATCAATCACCTTTTACTTCAGTTGTTAAAAGAACAGGTTAAAGGTTCACTTTTAACGCCGCTTGTTTAAAGAACTGACGCTAAAAGTGGCTCACTAAAAATCAATCACCTTTACTTCAGTTGTTAAAAGAACTGGTTAAAGGTTCACTTTAACGCCGCTTGTTTAAAGAACTGACGCTAAAAGTGGCTCACTAAAAATCAATCACCTTTACTTCGTTGTTAAAAGAACTGGTTAAAGGTTCACTTTTAACGCCGCTTGTTTAAAGAACTGACGTTAAAAGTGGCTCACTAAAAATCAATCACCTTTACTTCAGTTGTTAAAAGAATTTAAAAGGTTCACTTTTAACGCCGCTTGTTTAAAGAACAGACGCTGAAAGTGGCTCACTAAAAATCAATCACCTTTACTTCAGTTGTTAAAAGAACTAGTTAAAGGTTCACTTTTAACGCCGCTTGTTTAAAGAACTGACGCTAAAAGTGGCTCACTAGAAAATCAATCACCTTTTACTTCAGCTTGTTAAAAGAACTGAGTTAAAGGTTCACTTTTAACGCCATTGTTTAAAGAACTGACGTTAAAAGTGGCTCACTAGAAAATCAATCACCTTTTACTTCGCTTGTTAAAAGAACTGGTTAAAGGTTCACTTTTAACGACAGTTGTTTAAAGAACTGACGTTGAAAGTGGCTCACTAGAAAATCAATCACCTTTTACTTCAGTTGTTAAAAGAACTGAATTTAAAAGGTTCACTTTTAACGTCAGTTGTTTAAAGAACTTACGTTAAAAGTGGCTCACTAGAAAATCAATCACCTTTTACTTCAGTTGTTAAAAGAACTGAAGTTAAAAGGTTCACTTTTAACGTCAGTTGTTTAAAGAACTGAGGTTGAAAGTGGCTCACTAAAAATCAATCACCTTTTACTTCAGTTGTTAAAAGAACTGAAGTTAAAAGGTTCACTTTTAACGTCAGTTGTTTAAAGAACTGACGTTGAAAGTGGCTCACTAGAAAATCAATCACCTTTTACTTCAGTTGTTAAAAGAACTGAAGTTAAAAGGTTCACTTTTAACGTCAGTTGTTTAAAGAACTGACGTTGAAAGTGGCTCACAAAAAAATCAATCACCTTTACTTCAGTTGTTAAAAGAACCGAAGTTAAAAGGTTCACTTTTAACGTTAGCTGTTTAAAGAACTGACGTTAAAAGTGGCTCACAAAAAAATCAATCACCTTTTACTTCAGTTGTTAAAAGAACTGAAGTTAAAAGGTTCACTTTTAACGACAGTTGTTTAAAGAACTGACGTTAAAAGTGGCTCACTAGAAAATCAATCACCTTTTTATTCAGTTTGTTAAAAGAACTGAGTTAAAATGTTCACCTTTAACGTCGCTTGTTTAAAGAACTGACGTTGAAAGTGGCTCACTAGAAAATAAATCACCTTTTACTTCTCTTGTTAAAAGAACTGAAGTTAAAATGTTCACTTTTAACGCCACTTGTTTAAAGAACTGACGTTAAAGTGGCTCACTAGAAAATCAATCACCTTTTACTTCAGCTGTTAAAAGAACTGGTTAAAAGGTTCACTTTTAACGCCGCTTGTTTAAAGAACTGACGGTGAAAGTGGCTCACTAGAAAATCAATCACCTTTTACTTCACGTGTGAAAAGAACACAAGTTAAAAGGTTCACTTTTAACGGCTGTTGTTTAAAGAACTGACGTTAAAAGTGGCGCACAAGAAAATCAATCACCTTTACTTCTGTTAAAAGAACTGGTTAAAAGGTTCACTTTTAACGCCGCTTGTTTAAAGAACTGACGCTAACAGTGGCTCACTAGAAAATCAATCACCTTTACTTCAGTTGTTAAAAGAACTAAGTTAAAAGGTTCACTTTTAACGCCGCTTGTTTAAAGAACTGACGTTAAAAGTGGCTCACTAGAAAATCAATCACATTTTACTTCAGTTATTAAAAGAACTGAAGTTAAAAGGTTCACTTTTAACGTATGTTGTTTAAAGAGCTGACGTTAAAAGTGGCTCACTTGAAAATCAATCACCTTTTACTTCAGTTGTTAAAAGAACTGATGTTAAAAGGTTCACTTTTAACGCCAGTTGTTTAAAGAACTGAGGTTAAAAGTGGCTGACTAGAAAATCAATCACCATTTACTTCAGTTGTTAAAAGAACTGAAGTTAAAAGGTTCACTTTTAACGTCAGTTGTTTAAAGAACTGACGTTAAAAGTGGCTCACTAGAAAATCAATCACCTTTTACTTCAGTTGTTAAAAGAACTGAAGTTAAAAGGTTCACTTTTAACGTCTATTGTTTAAAGAACCGACGTTAAAAGTGGCTCACTAGAAAATCAATCACCCTTTACTTCAGTTGTTAAAAGAACTGACTTAAAAGGTTCACTTTTAACGCCGCTGTTTAAAGAACTGACGCTGAAAGTGGCTCACTTGAAAATCAATCACACTTTACTTCGGTTGTTAAAAGAACTGGGGTAAAAGGTTCACTTTTAACGCCGCTTGTTTAAAGAACTGACGTTGAAAGTGGCTCACTAGAAAATCAATCACCTTTTAACTTCAGCTTGTTAAAAGAAGTTAAAGGGTTCACTTTTAACGCCCTTGTTTAAAGAACTGATAAAAGTGGCTCACTAGAAAATCAATCACCT
>JAUPTC010002131.1:0-16157 GCA_030762895.1 Sophora flavescens | reverse complement strand
TTCACTCTTCCTTACCTTGTTGCCTTGCGCAGAGCATAACTAGAGCTACATATTTCGGATTTTGGTGATCTTGTTGTCCCTAGAAAGATAAGGAAGGGACCTATAATTTCAGGTTCATAAGAATTGTCAAATTATTCCAAAATCAAGGTTAAATTGGGTCCCGAGTTCTCTGGCGAGGATCGGTCATAAACCAAGATATTCCTTCACATAAATGGGCCTAACTTACTAATCTCCGCCAATTGAGGCATATGATACCTTGTTGGAAAGCTTATTCAGAGGCCCTTAATTTGGTCGGGGGTTAGGTCAGGATTAATAAGCATAAATAGCAGTTTACAGACCACACAATCGAGAGAGAGGGAAATTAGACAACTTTTACAATCATTGTTTTTGGTTTTACATCATTGGGCTTAATTGGGCTTAATTGCTAAACATAGTTAATTTTCGGATTTTTCACTCATCCCAGTCTTGTTGCCATGCAGCAGTATAACTAGAGCTACGGATATCGGATTTTGGTGATCTTGCTGTCCCTAGAAAGATAAGGAAGAGACCTACAATTTCGGAGTGACACAGAATTGTCAATTTAGGCCAAAATCAAGGCTAAATTGGGTCCCGAGTTCTCTCGGCACGGATCAATCGCCCTCCATGATGTTCCTTCACTTAAATGGGCCTAACTTACTCATCTTATGCCCAATTAAGGCATATGATACCTTGTTGGAAAGCTTATTCGAGGCCATTAATTTGGTCTAGGGTTAGGTCGAGATTAATAAGCATAAATAGCAGTTTACAGCTGCACAAGCATGAGACGGACATAAATTAGACAACTTTTACAATCATTGTTTTTGCTTTTACATTATCGGGCTTAATTGCTAAACATTGTTAATTTTCGGATATTTCACTCATCCAGTCTTGTTGCCATGCGCAGAGTATAACTAGAGCTACAGATATCGGATTTTGGTGATCTTGATGTCCCTAGAAAGATAAGGAAGGGACCTACAATTTCGGGTTCACAAGAATTGTCAAATTATTCCAAAATCAAGGCTAAATTGGGTCCCGAGTTCTCGGCGCGGATCGGTGCTGTGATTCATGATGTTCCTTCACTTAAATGGGCCTAACTTACTAATCTTAAGCCCAATTGAGGCATATGATACCTTCTGGAAAGCTTATTCGGAGGCCCTAATTTGGTCTAGGATTTGGTTAGGATTAATAAGCATAAATAGCAGTTTACAGCCGCACAAGTCATAGAGAGACGGAAATTAGACAACTTTTACAATCATTGTTGTTGCTTTTACATTATCGGGATTAATTGCTAAACATTGTTAATTTTCGAATTTTTCACTCATCCCAGTCTTGTTGCCATGCGCAGAGTATAACTAGAGCTACAGATATCGGATTTTGGTGATCTTGCTGTCCCTAGAAAGATAAGGAAGGGGCCTACAATTTCAGGTTCACAAGAATTTTCAAATTATTCCAAAATCAAGGCTAAATTGGGTCCCGAGTTCTCCGGCGCGGATCGGTCTGCGATCCATGATGTTCCTTCACTTAAATGGGCCTAACTTACTAATCTTACGCCCGATTGAGGCATATGATACCTTCTTGGAAAGCTTATTCAGAGGCCCTTAATTCGGTCTAGGATTTGGTTAGGATTAATAAGCATAAATAGCAGTTTACAGCCGCACAAGCCAGAGAGAGACGGAAATTAGACAACTTTTACAATCATTGTTTTTGCTTTTACATTGTCGGGCTTAATTGCTAAACATTGTTAATTTTCTGATTTTTCACTCATCCTGACTTGTTGCCTTGCGCAGAGCATAACTAGGGCTACATATTTCGGATTTTGGTGATCTTGCTGTCCCTAGAAAGATAAGGAAGAGACCTACAATTTCAGGTGCGCAAGAATTGTCAAATTATTCCAAAATCAAGGCTAAATTGGGTCCCGAGTTCACCAAAATCAAGGCTGTTTTTGCTTTTACATTATTGGTCTTAATTGGGATTAATTGCTAAACATTGTTAATTTTCGGATTTTTCACTCATCCCAGTCTTGTTGCCATGCGCAAAGTATAACTAGAGCTACAGATATCGGATTTTGATGATCTTGCTGTCCCAAGATCAGTACGCACTCCATGATGTTCCTTCACTAAAATGGGCCAAACTAACTCATCATAATCCCAATTAAGGCATACGATACCTTGTTGGAAAGCTTATTCAGAGGCCCTTAATTTGGTCTAGGGTTAGGTCAGGATTAAAAAGCATAAATAGTAGTTTTCAGCCACTAAAGCTAGAGAGAGAAGGAAATTAGACAACTTTTACAATCATTGTTTTTGCTTTTACATTAATGGGCTTAATTGGGCTTAATTGCTAAACATTATTAATTTTCGGATTTTTCACTTATCCTGACCTTGTTGCCATGCGGAGAGCATGGCAATGATTGTTAAACATTGTTATTACAGCCGCATAAGCCAGACAGAGACGGAAATTAGACAACTTTTACAATCATTGTTTTTGCTTTTACATTATTGGGCTTAATTGCTAAACATTGTTAATTTTAGGATTTTTCACTCTTCTTGACCTTGTTGCCTTGTGCAGAGCATAACTAGAGCTACAGATATCGGATTTTGATGATCTTGCTGTCTCTAAAAAGATAAGGAAGGGACCTACAATTTCAGGTTCACAATTGTACTTCTTTGGTCATAATGGAGCCCAAATGGACTTGTTTGATCCTAATAGAGCCCAAATGTACTTGTTTGATCCTAATAGAGCCCAACTGGACATTTTAGGTCATATAGGACCTAACTGGGCCAATTTGTACTTCTTTGGTCCTATTGGAGCCCAAATGGACTTTTTAGGTCATATAGGACCTATCTGGGTCAATTTGTACTTCTTTGGTCCTATTAAAGTCCAAGTGGACTTGTTTGATCCTAATAGAGCCCAAATGGACTTTTTAGGTCATATAGGACCTAACTGGGCCAATTTGTACTTCTTTGGTCCTATTGGAGCCCAAATGGACTTGTTTGATCCTGATAGAGCCTAACTGGACATTTTAGGTCATATAGGACCTAACTGGGCCAATTTGTACTTCTTTGGTCCTATAGGTAGTAAGTTAGGCCCATTTAAGTGAAGGAACATCATGGACTGCACACTGATCCACGCCTGATAACTTCGGACCCAATTTAGCCTTTATTTTGGCCTAATTTGACAATTGTTGTGAAACCTGAAATTGTTGGTCTCTTCCTTATATTTCTAGGGACAGCAAGATCACCAAAATCCGAAATCAGTAGCTCTAGTTATGCTCTGGGTAAGGCAACAAGTCAGGATGGGTGAAAAATCCGAAAATTAACAATGTTTTGCAATGAAGCCCGATTAAGCCCAATAATGTAAAACCAAAAACAATGATTGTAAAAGTTGTCTAATTTCCTTCTCTCTCTAGCTTGTGCTGCTGTAAACTGCTATTTATGCTTTTTAATCATGACCTAATCCTAGACCAAATTAAGGGCCTCTGAATAAGCTTTCCAACAAGGTATCATATGCCTTAATTGGGCTTAAGATTAGTAAGTTAGCCCCATTTAAGTGAAGGAACATCATGGACTGCACACTGATCCGTGCTAGAGAACTCGGTATCCAATTTAGCCTTGATATTGGCCTAATTTGATCATTCTTTGGAAATATGAAATTGTGGGTCTCTTCCTTATCTTTCCAGGGACAACAAGATCACCAAAATCCGAAATCTGCAGTTCTAGTTATGCTCTGCGCAAGGCAACAAGGTCAGGAAGAGTGAAAAATCCGAAAATTAATAATGTTTAGCAATTAAGCCCAATAATGTAAAAAGCAAAAACAATGATTGTAAAAGTTGTCTAATTTCCGTCTCTCTCTGGCTTGTGCGGCTGTAAACTGCTATTTTTGCTTATTAATCCTGACCTAACCCTAGACCAAATTAAGGGACTCTGAATAAGATTTCCAACAAGGTATCATATGCCTTAATTGGGCTTAAGATGAGCAAGTTAGGCCCATTTAAGTGAAGGAACATCATGGACTGCGCACTGATCCGCGCCAGAGAACTCGGGACCTAATTTAGCCTTGATTTTGGTCTAATTTGACAATTCATGTGAAACCTGACATTGTAGGTCTCTTCCTTATCTTTCTAGGGACAGCAAGATCACCAAAATCCGATATCTGTAGCTCTAGTTATACTCTGCGCATGGCAACAAGGTCGGGATGAGTGAAAAATCTGAAAATTAACAATGTTTAGCAATTAAGCCCAATTAAACCCAATAATGTAAAACCAAAAATAATGATTGTCAAAGTTGTCTAATCTCCTTCTCTCTCTAGCTTGTGCGGCTGTAAACTGCTATTAATGCTTATAAATCCCGATCTAACCCTAGACCAAATTAAGGGCCTCTGAATAAGCTTTCCAACAAGGTATCATATGCCTTAATTGGGCTTAAGATTAGTAAGTTAGGCCCATTTAAGTGAAGGAATATCATGGTTCATGACCGATCCGCGCCAGAGTACTCGGGACCCAATTTAGCCTTGATTTTGGTCTAATTTGACAATTATTGTGACACCTGAAATTGTTGGTCTCTTCCTTATCTTTCTAGGGACAGCAAGATCACCAAAATCCGAAATCTGTAGCTCTAGTTATGCTCTGCGCAAGGCAAAAAGGTTAGGAAGAGTGAAAAATCCGAAACATAGCAATGTTTAGCAATTAATCCCAATTAAGCCCAATAATGTAAAACCAAAAACAATGAGTGTAAAAGTTGTCTAATTTCCTTCTCTCTCTAGCTTGTGCGGCTGTAAACTGCTATTTTTGCTTATATTTCCCGACCTAACCCTAGACCAAATTAAGGGCCTCTAAATAAGTTTTCCAACAAGGTATCATGGACTGCGCACTGATCCACGCCAGAGAACTAGGACCCAATTTAGCCCTGATTTTAGAATAATTTGACAATTCTTGTGAACCTGAAATTGTAGGTCCCTTCCTTATTTTTCTAGGGACAGCAAGATCATCAAAATCCGATATCTGTAGCTCAAGTTATGCTCTGCACAAAGCAACATGGTCAGGAAGAGTGAAAAATCCGAAAATTAACAATGTTTAGCAATTATGCCCAATAATGTAAAAGCAAAAACAATGATTGTAAAAGTTGTCTAATTTCCTTTTCTCTGTAGCTTGTGCGGATGTAAACTGCTATTTACGCTTTTGGATCCCGACCTAACCCTAGACCAAATTAAGGGCCTCTGAATAAGCTTTCCAACAAGGTATCATATGCTTTAATTGGGTTTAATATTAGTAAGTTAGGCCCATTTAAGTGAGGGAATATAATGGACTGCGCACTGATCCGTGCCAGAGTACTCGCGACCCAATTTATCCTTGATTTTGGTCTAATTTGACAATTATTGTGAAACCTGAAATTGTTGGTCTCTTCCTTACCTTTCTAGGGACAGCAAGATCCCCAAAATCCGAAATCTGTAGCTCTAGTTATGCTCTGCGCAAGGCAACAAGGTCAGGAAGAGTGAAAAATCCAAAAATTAACAATGTTTAGCAATTAAGACCAATTAAGCCCAATATTGTAAAAGCAAAAACAATGATTGTAAAAGTTGTCTAATTTCCATCTCTCTCTGGCTTATGCGGCTGTAAACTGTTATTTATGCTTTTTAATCCCGACCTAACCCTAGACCAAATTAAGGTCCTCTGAATAAGCTTTCCAACAAGGTATCATATGCCTTAATTGGTCTTAAGATTAGTAAGTTAGGCCCAATTAAATGAAGGAATATCATGGATCGCGCATGATCCGCGCTGCAGAACTCGGGACCCAATTTAGCCTTGATTTTGGAATAATTTGACAATTCTTGTGAACCTGAAATTGTAGGTCCCTTCCTTATCTTTCTAGGGACAGCAAGATCCTAGTTATGCTCTGCACAAGGCAACAAGGTCAGGAAGAGTGAAAAATCCGAAAATTAACAATGTTTAGCAATTATGCCCAATAATGTAAAAGCAAAAACAATGATTGTAAAAGTTGTCTAATTTCCGTCTCTCTCTGGCTTGGGCGGCTATAAACTAGTATTTTTGCTTATTAATCCTGACCTAACCCTAGACCAAATTAAGGGCCTCTGAATAAGCTTTCCAACAAGGTATCATATGCCTTAATAGGGCTTAAGATTAGTAAGTTAGGCCCATTTAAGTGAAGGAATATCATGGACTGCACACTGATCCGCGCCAGAGAACTCGGGACCCAATTTAGCCTTGATTTTGGATTAATTTAACAATTCTTGTGAACCTGAAATTGTAGGTCCCTTCCTTATCTTTCTAGGGACAACAAGATCATCAAAATCCGATATCTGTAGCTCTAGTTATGCTCTGGACAAGGCAACAAGGTCAGGAAGAGTGAAAAATCCGAAAATTAACAATGTTTAGCAATTATACCCAATTAAACCCAATAATGTAAAACCAAAAACATGATTGTAAAAGTTGTCTAATTTCCTTCTCTCTCAAGCTTGTGCGGCTGTAAACTGCTAATTTTGGTTATTAATCTTGACCTATCCCTAGACCAAATTAAGGGCCTCTGAATAAGCTTTCCAACAAGGTATCATATGCCTTAATTGGGCTTAAGATTAGTAAGTTATCCCCATTTAAGTGAAGGAACATCGTGGATCGTGACCGATCCGTGCTAGAGAACTCGGGATCCAATTTAGCCTTAATTTTGGCCTAATTTGGTAATTCTTTGGAAATACGAAATTGTGGGTCTCTTCCTTATCTTTCTAGGGACAACAAGATCACCAAAATCCGAAATCTGTAGCTCTAGTTATGCTCTGCGCAAGGCAACAAGGTCAGGAAGATTGAAAAATCCGAAAATTAACAATGTTTAGCAATTATGCCCTATAATGTAAAAGCAAAACAAAGATTGTAAAAGTTGTCTAATTTCCGTCTCTCTCTGGCTTGTGCGGCTGTAAATTGCTATTTTTGCTTATTAATCCTGACCTAACCCTAGACCAAATTAAGGGCCTCTGAATAAGCTTTCCAACAAGGTATCATATGCCTTAATTGGGCTTAAGATTAGTATCACTACAACAGATTAGACTTTAGATAGCATTTCCGTGTGCCCTTTAATAGCGTTTGTAACCGCTATCTATGCTACCGCTATTAAAACTCGTTAGCAAAGATAGCATTTAGGAAGTGCTATTAATAGGTGACTTTAGATAGCGTTTGTACACGGAAACGCTATCTAAAGTCTTACTTTAGATAGCGTTTGTATTAACAAACGCTATCTAAAGTGACTTTAGATAGCGTTTGTTAATAACAAACGCTATCTATTCCCCTTTTTTTTTTTTTTTAATTTTTACATATTTCTTAACTTTTACATCCATTCCTGCATATTGAACTACACCAAAATTCATTTATGCAAAGAGGAGGGAAATCTGTGAGAAATAATAACAAACATATACCAATGAACAAATCTACCAATGTTACTGAACCATCAATGTCAGAAATGTGAAATGTTCAACAAATAACAAGAAACTAATAAAAGTCATTGTACCTGCCCTAATGAACAATGTTACTGAACCATCAATGTCAGAAATGTTCAACAAATAACAAGAAACTAATAAAAGTCCTCCATCACAGTTGGGTAAGCATCCTTAAGGTCAATAACAGCAATGCCCTCTGGAAACTCGTGTATCCTTAAGCATCCTTAAGGTCAATAACTCCATCATTATAAGAGAACCGTTGCCCATCATATTTTACTTTTGGGTTTTTCCTCAGACTGTCAAAAACATCTTTGTTAGCCTTCATGTCAACATAGCATGCTTCATTTATTTGTTTTGGTGTAAAAGCACATCTCGGTCCTGTAAGCAAACACAAGCACCAAATCAATATGGTTTGAACTAAGTGTATCAGGACCGAGAGAAGATAGTACACATCCACCGAGCTAAAGAGAAGGCATGTATATGCTGAAAAAGTTGTATATCAACCACCATTTCCAGATTCATTAGGCATAAAATAAATTAAAGATTGCCAATAGAAAAGTATAACCATACGTCCTGTTGGTTGTTATAGAAAACTCCCCTAATGAACATTTTATGAACAAGATTTTGAAATTTAGCATCAATAACCCAATCACCAAAGAAACCAAGTGCTATATACAATTTCATGTAATATTTATAGATTGCCATTCACTTTCTGCATCCTACGAAGCCAAAACATACACTTGTAACATGCATTACTTTGTGATCAAAAGCATTATTCGCATACCAATGAGTATTGCTGCAACTACTGTGATCAATTTGACATAATCAAATGAACTTTTCAACAATATAGCGACACCAATCTTCCTTGACTTCAGATAGTTGAGCAGTGGAGTATGTGGGGCATTTGAAGTCAGGGAAGTACTGCGACATAAAAATTAAATAAATTAAGTTACAATTGCTAAAACATTTGAACAGTCACAGTTAAAAGCTAAGTAAACAACATACCGCCATTGGTATTTTAACTTGGTTCTGCAAGATAGTTTCCTTCATGAAACGCATGACATAGTACCCACAATCTGTATTGTTGGGTTGTCTTGGGCACTATAAAAAATAAAATAGTAAATCAATATAGTTTTTTTTTATCTAATTGCACATTAAGTTTTTGCAAATGTACCTCTATCTGAATCCATTTAATGTTGGTTGCCTTTAAACGCGGCACCTTAGCTCCGATATTTGCACGATAAACTTGCAAAGCACTAATCACAAAATCAAACAGAGTTCATTAAGAAACATATTTTCAATCATCACAAACACACGCATGCTTTTTTTTTATTTTGAACCACAACAGCCACAACCCAGTATATGTCAATTCAACACATGTTCTAATGTCAAAAATCAAAAGCACATTAGGACCATGACAACTTGCAACATGTATCTACCATGGAAGCCATTCGACAGAATCATATAAAATCAGAAATATAAAAGCATGCTTACTTATCGAACAGATTCTTTAATTCTGGGCGACCCCTAGGATCAACATTCAAGGGATCCAGATAGTAAATAATCTCTTCAACAATATTTATCGCGCACAGCACCCAATGATTCCTACAAAAATGTTGAGATAACAAATCCTAAGCACCTCAACTTTTATGTAATTCATTATTGTGAATTAAGTCCTATAGGATAAGCGACTCAACCAACATTGCACCTAATCAATCAATGATATATTTGTATATAAACTTATAGATGACATCTATATCTCATTTGACACTACGCCACTGTTTGTAGCTATAATATCATTGTTATATATGGAATATGAATAACAGATTATGAATATTGATGAAATTAATTCATCAAAAGGCGAAGAAAATAGGTAGAGAAAAAATGGTTACTAACTGATGCAATCCTTAAGAAGCTCTTTGACCGCGCCGTCGCCACGCGCCAAAAAGAACGAGCATTTACAAAATAATGTAGTATAGAGCGACAACTCGGATCGTCTCTCAAGGACTCTTTAGTTGTTGTTATTATTAACAGAAAAAGTTAGAAAAAGTCAGAATTGGGGGTTTTGGATTGAAAACTAAATTAAGAAGCAAAACAGAAAACAAAGCAAGAAAACAGAGCAGTTACCAAATAAGCTAAGCGATTAACCTACTGTTCTCGGTTTCCCAACTATCATCGGTTCATGCAACCCTAAGCAGATTCTAATCCCCTCCCGGTTGTAGCAACAATTTACAAGCGAAACCACTACTACAAATATATGTCCCTATTCCCGAATTAAGCAAACGGGGTTAAGCCCTTCGTGAACTAAGCGAACACGAAACGAACACACGCGAATTAAGCAAACGCGATTAATTATAGGAACATGATATCACCGAGATAAACCAACACGACACAATATACTCCTGAATTAAGCAAACAGAAATATAAAGCATGGCATTGAAAAGAGAAAAGGAAATGAAAACAAGAAATACAAAAACCTCAAGTCTTAACAGAAACCAATCACAGTAGATTAATCTAGGAGATTAATTCTCCATTACAGACATAAGCAGAAAAGAAAAGAAAAGGAAAATAAACTATTGAAACTACCACTACTCCTACTAACTCCTACTCTGCCTAACTATGACTCCTATTTATACAAAATCTCTCAAGACCTCCTCTCAATATCTGAATACTCCTTTAATTCACTTCAACCTCTGCCTCTTAGCTTTCCAAAGCCACTTAATTTGCTTAATTATGAAATAAGATGAGAGAGTTATGTCCACATTCAATTCATAGGGCAGCTGAAACGTCTCTATCTTCACATGGATTGGAGCCCCTCAAAACGTCTCTGTTTGGAATAGTGGTCTTCATGAGAGTTAAAGCTCTTTGTTTGATCTTTCATTTGCCACCGGTTTCACTTCCAACCGACATCTACAGCCCAAGTTATGGCCCAATCTTCATGACTAGTTCAGGTTCCAGTGACAGCAATTATGTTCTAACTTCAAGGCCCAATGTGACCCATTATACATCCAATTAAGCGTCTGAGTTCTTCATGAAAGTTGTTTGGATTCCTTTTAGCTTTCCCTCAGTTCTGCCTTCAAATAGGCTTTTGGTTTCTCTCTTGTCACGGCCGAGATGGTAATCACGCGCCAGGCCGTGATCGCTTACGCCAAGGGTATCCTTTCACATTCTCGTCCGTCACGCCGTAGTGATGCTTATCACGGGCAGGCCGTGATCCTTTCTGACTTTCATAATCTTCTCATCACGGCCGTGACCAGTGTCACGGCCTAGGCGTGATGGCCTCTGCTTCAGGTGCACTTCCTCACTTGCTCTTCTTATTATCCTGAAAACAACAAAATAGCCATAAGCTTTATTTGATTCAAAATTGGCTAAATTAACCTAAAAATACTTTATAGACTCAAAATACTACTTAAGGACAATCAAGTCTAATTTGGGTAAAAATGATATAAAATTAGCACAAAGCCAAGGTTTTTATTAGTTATAAAACCAGTCAACCAGAGGCTCATCAAAATACCCCAAACTTAAACTTTGCTTGTCCTCAAGCAAACTAAAACTTAAAAACTTAAAAAGACTCAAGACCTGGCAAAACATGGCAAGCTTAAGGACTCAATTAACTTTCACACAAATTTCAAGCAATTTAACAAAACAATTTTTTTTCTTTCAATGTTCCCCCCTTTCAAGCAAAGTAATCCCCACATTCATTTATTCTAAATAGTTGAGAATTTCATCATTCAAACAATCATCAATCTAAGCAGGGGATCTAAGTTACGTACAAAAGGGAGATCACCAAATCCAAACAACTGCCTTCCTCACAAGGGAAATTTATGTTCACTCAATCACTCAATTTTTGTCAGGCTAACATTTTCACTCAATTTTCACTTTTAAGAGCACTTCCCAAAAATTTGATTTTCATCTCTAAATAGTTCCCACAGAAAACATGCAAGCAACATCAAAAGGTCTTTTATGGGTTGTAATGGGGCCTGACTAAGGGTAGGATATACAAAGGAAACTAGGCTGAAGACCCTAGGAACTAAGAGAGCATGAAACATTTTTTTACACTTTGAAATTCCACTCAAGTTCCTTTTCTCATTTTTCATTTTTGCTTTGGGTGACTACAACCTTTTTATTTCTTTTTGGCATTTTTGCACTTTTATTTTTTTTTCTGTTTTTTTTCTTTTCTTTTCTTTTTTTTTCAAATTTTTTTTTCCTCAATCCCAAGCAACATATTACACCTTGCAGCCACCCCAAACTTTGGTTTCTTGCACCCATTCTAAGATTACATGCTCTCCTAATCCTAAGATCGGGTTAACATGGTTTTCCAGATTTTTGGGCTTATAACATTAGGTTATCAAGAATTAACAGGCTAATAGGCTCAAAAGGGCTAACTAGGGAACATGCAATAGGAATTGGTTATTTTTAGGCTAAGTAGCTATTTACAAAGAAAATGCCTAAATCATTTGCTACACACATATAATCATGCAAACCAAAAAGAGATTCAATCAAATTCAGGAAAGTGCAACTTGAAAAGTGATTTTCACACAGTTTAAAACATGTTGGAGGCTCAAAACCTCACCTGGACATTTTTGCAAATTATTTGACAGAGATTCTATCCCTAGTGTGTGCTTCCTATCACCCCAAACTTATCATAAATCATGCCATCATAATAAAATCTCAAAGTTCAGTTTTCAATCATATGGGGATCAATTTTTTTTTTTTTTAAAAACAAAATTTTTTTCAACCTAGGGGGAAACAGTCAACACATAACATGCAATCAATCTATGCAAAAATTAATCAAAACCAATAAACTTGCCACTACTAGACTCAACACACAACTCCTGAGCTTCTCAAATTATTCAGGAGCTTTATTAGAAAACAAAACAGAAAATAAAGCAAAGCAAAAGAAAATTAAAAAGAAGAAAGGGTTAAGAAAACTCATTGAAGGGCGGTTCCACCAGGATCCCACTGCTTGTAACATAAGTCCCACGTGGTAGCCAAAGGACTGAAATTCATTCCAAGCCTCCCTAACTTGCAGCTTTGATGCGGAGGTGAGCGCTTGATAACTATGATAACCTCTCCGAGTGCGGCGGACTTCTCACTTCCTCTCGGGTCACAGATGACCTCCTTCTCAATAAAGTCTCCCCAATAGAATCGGGGTTCAACCGCTTGGGTTGGCCATGGTGCAAAATCCAAGGGTACAAAATCCAGAGCTGGTTCCTCAGGGGGAAGTGGTAAACAGTTAGAGAATGTTACTGGTGTTGCTTCAACTTCTGCAATGTCTTCATCCACTGCACTAACAAAATTTTCACCTGCTATACACGCAGAAATTTCAGCACACACCACACAAAGGTTAGAGTTAGTACATATATTACAAGAAAATGAATCAGAAAAATCTACAATGTCTGGGAATTCTTCAATTAATTCATCATCCACCCCATTACTCTCAACACATTCAATTGTTTTACTTGAATCATCTACTCCCAAAGGTTCTTCATCATCCTCAGGCACAGTGGAGCAGATGTCCTCCTGATCCTCCTGATCCTCATTTTCGTTGTTTCCTTTCAAGTATAAACCTGCATAACAGTGTATACACAAAGCAGCAGTGCCATCACAATAACATGCATTAGGATCATGGGATTCAACACTAAATTCATCATCAACAGAAGTATTATCAGAATCATAATCAGAAGTATTTTCAAAAATAACTGGTGACTCTGTATGATCTTCAAGGGGCTGTGGAGTTAGCATTGCAGCCGAGTTGGCGGTAACTTGATCAATTAGAGCCAACAACTTCCGAGATTCAGCTTGGTCCCTCTGGTGGGCTTCAAGATTACTTGCCTCCATTGCCTCCATCCTCTGTTGAAATTCAAGATTGTATGCCATCCGTTGATTGTTCTCTTCCATTTGTTGTAGCATTGAAGCAATCTCATCCAAGGTGCTCTGTGAAGATTCGGAAGGTGCAGAGGTGGTCACTTGGCTAGGATAGTATGGTGGTGGCTCATTAAAACTAGGATAATACATGCAAGGCGGTGGTTCATAATAAACGTTAGGTAAATATCCATACATGTAATTATCCATGACAATCAAACAACCAGACAAGCAGACAAAACTAACTAGCAAAGAATTTTTTTTATTTTTTTTTTATTTTTTGACAAAAATTATTTTCTGCTAATAACAACAAACCAGAGTCCCCGGCAACGGCGCCAATTTTTGACCGCGCTGTCGCCACGCGCCAAAAAGAACGAGCGTTTACAAAATAATGTAGTATAGAGCGACAACTCGGATCGTCTCTCAAGGACTCTTTAGTTGTTGTTATTATTAACAGAAAAAGTTAGAAAAAGTCAGAATTGGGGGTTTTGGATTGAAAACTAAATTAAGAAGCAAAACAGAAAACAAAGCAAGAAAAGAGAGCGATTACCAAATAAGCTAAGCGATTAACCTACTGTTCTCGGTTTCCCAACTATCATCGGTTCATGCAACCCTAAGCAGATTCTAATCCCCTCCCGGTTGTAGCAATAATTTACAAGCGAAACCACTACTACAAATATATGTCCCTATTCCCGAATTAAGCAAACGGGGTTAAGCCCTTCGTGAACTAAGCGAACACGAAACGAACACACCCGAATTAAGCAAACGCGATTAATTATAGGAACATGATATCACTGAGATAAACCAACACGACACAATATACTCCTGAATTAAGCAAACAGAAATATAAAGCATGGCATTGAAAAGAGAAAAGGAAATGAAAACAAGAAATACAAAAACCTCAAGTCTTAACAGAAACCAATCACAGTAGATTAATCTAGGAGATTAATTCTCCATTACAGACATAAGCAGAAAAGAAAAGGAAAGGAAAATAAACTATTGAAACTACCACTACTCCTACTAACTCCTACTCTGCCTAACTATGACTCCTATTTATACAAAATCTCTCAAGACCTCCTCTCAATATCTGAATACTCCTTTAATTCACTTCAACCTCTGCCTCTTAGCTTTCCAAAGCCACTTAATTTGCTTAATTATGAAATAAGATGAGAGAGTTATGTCCACATTCAATTCATAGGGCAGCTGAAACGTCTCTATCTTCACATGGATTGGAGCCCCTCAAAAAGTCTCTGTTTGGAATAATGGTCTTCATGAGAGTTAAAGCTCTTTGTTTGATCTTTCATTTGCCACCGGTTTCACTTCCAACCGACATCTACAGCCCAAGTTATGGCCCAATCTTCATGACTAGTTCAGGTTCCAGTGACAGCAATTATGTTCTAACTTCAAGGCCCAATGTGACCCATTATACATCCAATTAAGCGTCTGAGTTCTTCATGAAAGTTGTTTGGATTCCTTTTAGCTTTCCCTCAGTTCTGCCTTCAAATAGGCTTTTGGTTTCTCTCTTGTCACGGCCGTGATGGTCATCACGGCCAGGCCGTGATCGCTTCTGCCAAGGGTATCCTTTCACATTCTGGTCCGTCACGGCCGTGATGCTTATCACGGGCAGGCCGTGATCCTTTCTGACTTTCATAATCTTCTCATCACGGCCGTGACCAGTGTCACGGCCTAGGCGTGATGGCCTCTGCTTCAGGTGCACTTCCTCACTTGTTCTTCTTATTATCCTGAAAACAACAAAATAGCCATAAGCTTTATTTGATTCAAAATTGGCTAAATTAACCTAAAAATACTTTATAGACTCAAAATACTACTTAAGGACAATCAAGTCTAATTTGGGTAAAAATGATATAAAATTAGCACAAAGCCAAGGTTTTTATTAGTTATAAAACCAGTCAACCAGAGGCTCATCACTCTTCGATTTTCTTGCACTTTCAATGAATTTTCCGGGCTCCACCTCCTCTGTTCTGCACATACAGCTCATAACACAGTGATTAGTAGTAAATGAATTAGAGGTAGCTGCCCTCCTCATGTACAGTTACTACTCATTACTCACTAGCCATCGGTATAAAGATTAGCAAAAAACCACTAAAATTGGATTAATTAGTGGACATAAGTTTAGATAGTTATAATGAAATCATTAATTCAAATCTCATTGCTACCATTGTATCCAAAAACAAAAGTACAAGGATATAAAAAATCATACACAAAATTACAAAGTATTAATCTCACTTAAGTCCCCTTCGAACAAGCCAAGAAAATCCAACAAAACACAGAATACAAAACATATGATGAAATAAGCAAACTGATGCAATCTCAATATAACACCAACCAGAAAAATAAAAGACACCAGATATGGAGACACTGTATTATGATTTTATGAAATTCAAAACAGAAATAAGAAGATATCAGGAAAATGAGGATGAATTTACATTTCTAAGGCTCTCCCGACAAGTGGAGAAAAGTACTCCTTCTTTCCAAGCACAAAACAAAGATGAAAACAACCTTAAATGCCTTATCTCCTCCCTCCCTCAAATCTATCATCATGGCCTAACAAACTAATCTCTATTCACCTCCTAATTGATCTAATGCCAAACCCCCCTTCAAAAGTAGGCCTGCACACAAGTTTCCAAGACACTGTGACTACCTTTCTGGTATGAATGCATCCAGACCAAATGAAGTTCCTGGTCCATTTCTCAATCTGGTTAATCAAGGCGATTGGCCAGCTATAGAAAATAGTTGAAAATAGAAAAATTGGAAATTAAGTGAAACATTTTTACAAGAGATTTTTGTGTAAGCTCACAACATTTGAGAAGCATTCA
>JAUPTC010002130.1:0-16161 GCA_030762895.1 Sophora flavescens | reverse complement strand
CCCAATGCCTCCAACCCTAATGCGGAGTGTCATCTCTCCGAGATCCGGAAAGGTTGTTGAGGCTACTTGAAAGGATGAAGAAACCGAAGGCTACTCCCGAGCCTACCACGAGGCTACTCCCGAGCCCGTGGTCGAAGTGAAACCGAGAGAGTATATAGACCACCCATTCCATTCCCACACAGAATTCGGGAAAATTTGAAGATGGGTGGTGAGAATAAAGAGAAGGAGATTCTTGATGTTTTCGTAAAAGTAGCCGTTAACATCCCACCTTGGATGTGATCAAGCAAGTACCTGATATGCTAAATTTCGTCAAGGACCTATGAAAAAGGAAGATGAAGACTAATGAGAGGGTTGACTTGGGAATGAATGTCTCAGGGGCTTATCCAATAAAGATAGAGAGAGTTGCTTCTATAGGCCCTAATCAGTACTCGCCACAAAAGTGTAAGGATCCGTGCACCTTCACTATCCCATGCACTATCGGGGATAAGAAGTTTGAGAACTCGTATGTTGGACTTGGGAGCATCAATCAATGTCATGCCTACCTCCATCTTTAATAACCTTGATCTGGGGCCATTGCAAGATCAGTGTCTTACCATTCGTTGGCTAACAGACTAAAGGGTCCGACCCACGGGGATGGTAGAGGATGTCCCAGTGCAAGTCGATGATTTGATATTCCCCGCAGATTTCTATATCCTAGACATGGCAGGAGAGACTCACCCAAGAGATCACCCATAATCTTGGGGAGACCATTCATGATGACATCCAAGACCAAGATTGATGTTTGCGATGGGACTATGTCGATGGAGTTTGGTGGTATCGTGGCCAAATTCAAGATTTTTGATGCTATGAAGCACCTAAGAGAGGAGCACTGCATTCCACTTAGAGTTGTCGATCGAACTCATTGAGGACACCCATGATGACCTTATTTCCGATTTTCCCGTTATTTCGGGTTTTGATGATGTATATACTTGTACTAACCGCACCAACACTAACCCATGTTCTGTTTGTTCTGAGTTTTTGGATTTAACATTGCAGGTGAGGATGATAGTGAAAGTGATAATGAGAGTGGTCGCAGTCAAAGAAAAGTCCTTGACCCTATGGTCGCCCCAATGCACCATCCGTTGAGCAGCCTCCTTTGGAACTCAAACCACTTCCCGAGAACTTAAAGTATGCCTACTGGGAGGGATGCAACATTGCCACCATCATTTCCTCCACCAACTCGATCGTGAAGACAAGCTTTTAGAAGTTCTGAGGAAAAACAAGAAGGCCATTGGGTGGACATTGGCCGATATTCCAGAATTAGCCCTCCGTGATGCATGCATGGAATTTTATCGAGGATGGGGCTAAGCCACCGACATGCCCAAAGGCGACTTAACCCAATCGATTCTCGATGTGGTAAAGAAAGAGGTGACTAAGCTTCTACAGCAGTGTATTATCTATCCCATTTCGATAGTTCTTGGGTAAGTCCTGCCTCAAGTTGTACCAAAGAAATCTGGTTTAACAAGAGTTAGGAATGAGAATAATGAACTTGTGCCTACTAGAGTCCGCAATAGCCGGAGAGTTTGTATAGACTATAGGAAGCTAAACCGTGCCACCCGAAAGGATCATTTTCCTTTGCCGCTCATAGACCGATGCTGATCTACCGGCTGGTCACCCCATTATTGTTTTCTAGATGGCTTTTCCGGTATTTCCGGATTCATATTGCCCCCGAGGATCGGGAAAGACCACCTTCACGTGCCCCTTCGGCACGCTTGCTTATAGGAGGATGCCATTTGGCCTCTCAGAATGCTCCCCGCACCTTTCAAAGATGCATGCTTAGTATTTTCCCGATTTTATTGAAAACCGCATAGAGGTGTTTATGGATGATTTTACCGTGTATGGCTCCTCCTTTGATGCTTGTTTACATAGTCTAGATCTAGTTCTTCGTAGATGCATTGATACGATTTGATTCTCAATTATGAGAAATGTCATTTCACGGTAGAACAGGGATAGTATCGGGTCATGTAATTTCCAAAGAGGGTATTTCGTGGATCCCGCAAAAATAAATGTAATTGCTTCATTGCCTTACCCATCTTGGTACGCGAGATACGTTCCTTTCTTGACATGCAGGTTTCTACAGCGCTTTATAAAGGACTTCAGAGAAGATAGCACTACCATCACAACCAGTGAAAATGATGCCCTGCTCCAGCTTTGATGAAAAGTGCAAAGAGTCATTTGACTATCCGAAGAAGGCGTTGACTTCTACCCCTCATCCACCCCGGATCGACACTACCTTTTCAACTGATGTGTGATGCCTCAAATTTTGCCGCGGGGCAGTTCGCACAAAGGGTGGGCAAGGTTGCCCATGTAATTCACTATGCTTCTAGGACCCTAGATGCCGCACGGCAAATTACACCACCACCGAGAAAGAGCCGCTAGCTATTGTATTTGCACTTGACAAGTTTAGGTCTTATTTGCTAGGTTCTAGGGTGACTGTTTTTACCGACCATGCAGCTTTGAAATATCTCCGAGAGCCGTTTTGCCAAGACCGATCGTGGATGCTTTTGCTTCAGAATTCAATGTGAGATAAAGGATAAAAGTGGAGCTGAAAATCTGGAGCAGATCATTTGAGTAGATAGCAAGGGACGAGGATACATTTCCCATCCAAGATGATTTCCCGATGAGAGATTGTTACATATGTATGGGTAACCCCCTGCTTTGCGACATTGTAAATTTTCTAGTTGCCGGTGTTGTTCCCGCAGTACAAGTAGACGAAGTTCCACAAGTCAAGAGCGATGCAAAATATTATGTGTGGGACGACCCCTACCCGTGGAAGTTTTGCAGGGACTAAGTCATTCGGAGGTGTGTACCCGAGCACGAGACAGAGTCCATCCCGCATTTCTCACATGCATCTCCAGCTGGAGGACACTTTGACCTCAAAGGACAGCAAGAAAAGTCCTGGACTCCGGGTTCTACCGGCCCACACTTTTTAGGGATTCATATGAGGTATATAAGAGTTGTAAAGAATGTCAAATAACAGGCCCGAATCACCGTAGGAGTGAGATGCCCCAACAGCCCAATGCTTTTCATTGTGAGGTTTTTGATGTGTGGGGATGGACTTCATGGGTCCCTTCCTCCTTCTTTTGGTTTTGTATATATTTTGTTAGCTGTAGATTATGTTTCAAAGTGGGTGGAAGCAATCCCCACTAGGACTAACGATGCTCGTATTGTTTCAAAATTTGTTAGGTCCAACATCTTTTGCAGGTTTGGCATACCCAAGGCCATCATCATGGACTGTGGCACACATTTTTGCAACATAACCTTGAGGCCTTACTCGGAAAATATGGGGTTGTACATAGAGTGTCTCACCGCTTACCATCCCCCAAACCAATGGCCAGCAGAAATATCCAACAGGAGATTAAGCAAATCCTAGAGAAGATGGTGCACCAAACAAATAGGAAGGAATGGAGCCGCCGTCGAAGACGCACCGTGGGCCCAAAGGATCGCTTTTAAGACACCTATAGGGATGTCCCCCTTCCGGCTAGTTTTTGGTAAGGCATGTCACCTCCCTAGGAGGTCGAGCATAGAGCATATCGGGCAAGAAAGTGTTGCAATATGGACATGAAGAAATGTGTTGAGAGAAAATCGCAGCCGCAAGAACTTGAGGAGCTTAGGCTTGAAGCCTATGAGAGCTCCAAGATTTATAAAGAAAAGACAAAAATTTTCATGATAGAATGATTGTTAGGAAAGAATTTTTTTGTGGGCCAAAGTCTTATTGTTTAATTCCCACCTAAGATCGATGGTCGGGAAACTTAGGTCCAAATGGGATGGCCCATTTGTCGTTACTAATGTGTTTCCTTATGGTGCAAAGAGATTAAGGATGCAGGTACCAACAAAACCTTTCAAGGTTAATGGACAAAGGTTGAAGCCATTCCATGGTGTGGATGCTGTTGTTCCTATGGATGCTAATGTCGAGGAGCTATCTTTGGATGCTCCAACCTACACCGATGCTTGATCAGGGAGTTTCCTTTTCCTTTCCCTCACTCTGATTGTATAATTTTGTTGTTCATTGGGGACAATGCATGTTTTAAGTGTGGGGGAGGGAACTAGTTGTAGTTTTTCTTTTCTTTGAATAAAGCTCCTGAATAATTTGAGAAGCTCAGGAGCATTTGTGTGTTAAGTTTTTAGTTGGCAAGTTTGCTAGATTTTGATTGATGTTGCACAGATTGCTTGCATGATTGATAAGTGATGATTCCCCCTAGGCTGAAAAATTTTGAAAAAATTTTGTGATTCCCATGTGAAATTGAAAACTGAACTTTGGGATTTTGTTATGATAGCATGATGAATGATAAGTTTGGGGTGATAGGGAGCACACACTAGGGATAGTATCTCTTTCAAACAATTTGCATGAATGTCCAGTGAGGTTTTGAGCCTCCAACATGTTTTAAAATGTGTGAAAATCACTTTCAAGTTGCACTTCCCGGGATTTGATTGAATCTCTTTTTGGTTTGCATGATTATATGTGTGTAGCAAATGATTTAGGCAGTTTCTTTGTAAATAGCTACTTGGCCTGAATAAACTAATTCCTAATGCATGTTCCCTAGTTAGCCCTTTTGAGCCTATTAGCCTATTAGTTCTTGATAACCTAATGTTATAAGCCCAAAAACTGAAAACCATGTTAACCCGATCTTAGGATTAGGAGAGCATGTAATCTTAGAATGGGTGCAAGAAACTAAGTTTGGGGTGGCTACAAGGTGTAATATGTTGTTGGGATTGAAAAAAAAAAAAAAAAAGAAAGGGAGCCAAAGGCTGGAAAAAAAAAGTGTACAAATGTAGAAAAAAAAAAAAAAGAAAAAAAAATCCAAAAATGCCAAAAAGAAATAAAAAGAGCTGTAGCCACCCAGAAGTGTAAAGAAAAAAAAAAAGAAAGGGACTTGAGTTTATTTCTATGTGTAAATATTGTTAATGCTATCTTAGTTGATAGGGTCTTCAGCTTAGTTAGCTTTGTATATCCTACCCTTATCCATTCCCCATTACAACCCAATAATGACATTCTGATGTTGCTTGCATGTTTTCTCGTGGGAGCCATTTTGAGATGAAAAGCAAATTTTTGGGAAGTGTACTTGAAAAGTGAAACTGAGTGCAATGTTGTTAGCCCCGACATAAACTGAGTGACCGAGTGAACAAATAATGCCCTTGTGAGGAAGGCAGCTTGTTTGGATTTGGTGATCTCCCTCTTGTGTGTGACTTAGATCCCCGCTTAGATTTCTGATTGTTTTCATGATGAAACTCTCAAATGTTTAGAATAAATGAATATGGGGATTGCCTGCTTGAAAAGGGGGAAACAATGAAGAAAAAAAAATGCTTTTGATGTATTGCTTGAATGTGTGCAATGTTGATTGAATCTTTTGAGCTTGCCAGTCTTGAGTCTTTTTGTTTTTTTGAGTCTTAGTTTGCTTGGGGGACAAGCAAAGTTTAAGTTTGGGGTATTTTGATAAGCCTCCGCTCATCTAGTTTTATAGCTAGTATGACCAGGGTTTTGTGCAAATTATATCGTATTTTCACCCAAATTAGATTAGATTGTCCTCAAGCAAGGTTTTGAGTCTCTAGAGTAGTTTTAAGTTAATTTAGCTAGTTTTAAGTCAAAATAATACACTTATGCTTATTTCCTTGTTTTCGTGTTAAGTAGAAGTTGAGAAAATAAAGAACAGGGGATTCGCCCGCGAAGGCCACGCCGCCACGCGACCCCGAAGCCCGACTGCTCCAAGAAATTGCTAAGTCTCCGGGTCGCCTCGCGAAGAAGGTCTCGCCCGCGAGTCTTCCAAACCTGAAAAAGTCGAGACGATCACGGCTTGCCCGTGTTGAAGGTCATGGCCGTGGGCGCTTTTGAAGCCAAAGAGTCTCGCCGCGAGCATCCCTTCGCCTCGCGAGTCCGGGAAGTCGAGAGCATCACGGTAGGCCCCGATGGCCATAACGGGCGTAAGGAGGAAACTCTTCATATCCTCGCCCGCGAGAGTCACTTCGCCGCGAGAATGCCAAGGGTTGCCGACTTACTCATGAAATTCGCCTCGCAATGCTGTTGTTCGCCTCGCGAGCCCTCCGAATTTCGAAATTGTATAAAAGGCTGTTCTCGAATATTTTGTAAAGACTTTTGCTTCTCCAACTTTCTGAATATACATTTTTTCTCTGGATTTCGTTGTTGCGCATGGAGCACTAAGTCCTAGGATTAGTCTATTGCATTGAGGATCCTATATACTTGAGGTTCTGATAACTCCTTTTTTAATTGCTTTTCCCTTTCAATACCATATTGCATATTTCTGTTTGTTAATTCAGAGTGTAATATTGTATTGATTTATTTCCGTGATATCATGTTCCTATAATCAATCGCGCTTGTTTAATTCGCGGTGTACATTCATGTTCGCTTGTTCATGAGCGGCTTAACCCGCTTGTTTAATTTCGGGAATAGGGATATGCATCCATAGTAGCAATTTCGTTGTAAATTGTTATTACAACCGAAAGGGGATTAGAATCTGCTTAGGGCTTGGGATTACATTAACCAAGGATAGTTGGGAAATCTTGACAATAGATTAATCGTTGTTTGATAACCGATAAACCCTTTTCAACCGCTTTGTTTTTGATTGCTCTGCTTTTGTTTGTTCTTAATTGCATTCCAATCCAAACCCCCCCAAAAACTTATTTTTGTGAAAAGTAATATTCTCGTAGTCCTTAGAGACGACATCCGAGTTGTCGCACTATACTACACTTTTAAACCCGCTCGTCCTTTTTTAGGCGATGCGACAAATAAAACTGAACCTTTTAACTGTTAACAAATCAAGTAAAAGGTGATTGATTTTTAGTCAGGGACTATTTTAACGCCGGTTCTTTAAACAACCGACGTTAAAAGTGAACCTTTTAACTTCGGTTCTTTTAACAACCAAGTAAAAGGTGATTGATTTTTTAGTGAGCCACTTTCAACGCCGCTTCTTAAACAATCGACGTTAAAGTGAACCTTTTTAACTTCCTTTTAACAATCAAGTAAAAGGTGATTGATTTTCTAGTGAGCCACTTTCAACGCCGCTTTTAAACAACCGACGTAAAGTGAACCTTTTAACTTCGCTTTTAACAATCAAGTAAAAGGTGATTGATTTTCTAGTGAGCCACTTTTAACGCCGCTTTTTAAACAATGACGCAAAAGTGAACCTTTAACTTCGGTTTTTTAACAATCAAGTAAAAGGTGATTGATTTTTTAGTGAGCCACTTTTAACGCCGCTTTTAAACAACTGACGCTAAGTGAACTTTAACTTTTTAACAACCGTAAAAGGTGATTTTTTAGTAGCCACTTTTAACGTTAAAATATGATTTTTTTTTAACAATCAAGTAAAAGGTGATTGTTTTAGTGAACGCCGCTTTTAAACAATCGACGTAAAGTGAACCTTTTAACTTCGCTCTTTTAACAATCAAGTAAAAGGTGATTGATTTTTAGTGAGCCACTTTAACGCCGCTTTTAAACAATGACGTTAAAAGTGAACCTTTTAACTTCGCTTTTAACAATCAAGTAAAAGGTGATTGATTTTTAGTGAGCCACTTTTAACGCCGCTTTTTAAACAATCGACGTAAAAGTGAACCTTTAACTTCGCTTTTTAACAATCAAGTAAAAGGTGATTGATTTTTTAGTGAGCCACTTTTAACGCCGCTTTAAACAATCGACGTAAAGTGAACCTTTTAACTTTGCTTTTAACAATCAAGTAAAAGGTGATTGATTTTTAGTGAGCCACTTTAACGCCGCTTTTTAAACAATCGTTAAAAGTGAACCTTTAACTTCGCTTTAACTGTGATTGATTTTTAGTGAGCCACTTTAACGCGTCTTTAAACAATCGACGTGTGAACCTTTAACTTCGTTTAACAATCAAGTAAAAGGTGATTGATTTTAGTGAGCCACTTTTAACGCCGCTTTAAACAATCGACGTAAAGTGAACCTTTAACTTCGCTTTTAACAATCAAGTAAAGGTGATTGATTTTTAGTGAGTACTTTAACGCCGCTTTTAAACAATCGACGTGTGAACCTTTAACTTCGCTTTAACAATCAAGTAAAGGTGATTGATTTTTAGTGAGCCACTTTAACGCCGCTTTTAAACAAGACGTAGTGAACCTTTAACTTCGCTTTAACAATCAAGTAAAGGTGATTGATTTTTAGTGAGCCACTTTAACGCCGGTTTTAAACAATCGACGTAAGTGAACCTTTTAACTTCGTTTAAAAACAAGTAAAAGGTGATTGATTTTTAGTGAGCCACTTTTAACGCCGCTTTTAAACAATCGACGTTAGTGAACCTTTAACTTCGGCTTTAACAATCAAGTAAAGGTGATTGATTTTTAGAGCCACTTTTAACGCCGCTTTTAACAACTGACGTGTGAACCTTTAACTTCGCTTTTAACAATCAAGTAAAGGTGATTGATTTTTGAGCCACTTTTAACGCCGTTTTTAAACAACTGACGTGTGAACCTTTAACTTCGTTCTTTAACAATCAAGTAAAAGGTGATTGATTTTTAGTGAGACTTTTAACGCCGTTTTTAAACAACTGACGTGTGAACCTTTAACTTGTTTAACAATCAAGTAAAAGGTGATTGATTTTAGTGAGCACTTTAACGCCGTTTAAACAATGACGCAGTGAACCTTTAACTTCGTTTTTAACAATCAAGTAAAAGTGATTGATTTTGAGCCACTTTTAACGCCGCTTTTTAAACAATTAAGAACCTTTAACTTCGCTTTTAACAATCAAGTAAAGGTGATTGATTTTTAGTGAGCCACTTTTAACGCCGCTTTTTAAACAATGACGTGTGAACCTTTTAACTTCGCTTTTAACAATCAAGTAAAAGGTGATTGATTTTTAGTGAGCCACTTTAACGCCGCTTTTAAACAATCGACGTGTGAACCTTTAACTTCGTCTTTTAACAATCAAGTAAAAGGTGATTGATTTTTAGTGAGCCACTTTAACGCCGTTTTTAAACAATCGACGTGTGAACCTTTAACTTCGCTTTTAACAATCAAGTAAAGGTGATTGATTTTTAGTGAGCCACTTTTAACGCCGTCTTTAAACAATCGACGTAAGTGAACCTTTTAACTTCGCTTCTTTTAACAATCAAGTAAAAGGTGATTGATTTTTTGAGCTACTTTTAACGCCCTTTTAAACAACCGACGTTAAAACCTTTAACTTACTTCTTTTAACAATCAAGTAAAGGTGATTGATTTTTAGTGAGCCACTTTTAACGCCGTTCTTTAAACAATCGACGTAAGTGAACCTTTTAACTTCGGTCTTTTAACAATCAAGTAAAAGGTGATTGATTTTTTAGTGAGCCACTTTTAACGCCGCTTTTAAACAATCGACGTTAAAGTGAACCTTTTAACTTCGCTTTTAACAATCAAGTAAAGGTGATTGATTTTTAGTGAGCCTTTTAACGCCGTTTTTAAACAATCGACGTAGTGAACCTTTTAACTTCGCTTTAACAATCAAGTAAAGGTGATTGATTTTTAGTGAGCCACTTTTAACGCCGCTTTAAACAATCGACGTTAGTGAACCTTTAACTTCGCTTTTTTAACAATCAAGTAAAAGGTGATTGATTTTTAGTGAGCCACTTTCACGTTAAAATTAAAAAAGGTGAATTTTAACGCCTTTTAAACAACCGATTAAAGAACTTTTAACTTCGTTTTTTAACAATCAAGTAAAAGGTGATTGATTTTTTAGTGAGCCACTTTAACGCCGGTTCTTTAAACAACGACGTTAGTGAACCTTTAACTTCGCTTTTAACAATCAAGTAAAAGGTGATTGATTTTTAGTGAGCCACTTTTAACGCCGCTTTTAAACAACCGACGCAAAGTGAACCTTTAACTTCGCTTTTAACAATCAAGTAAAAGGTGATTGATTTTTAGTGAGCCACTTTTAACGCCGGCTTTAAACAATCGACGTAGTGAACCTTTAACTTCGCTTTTAACAATCAAGTAAAGGTGATTGATTTTTTAGTGAGCCACTTTTAACGCCGCTTTTTAAACAACGAACCTTTAACTTCGTTTTTTAACAACCGAAGTAAAAGGTGATTGATTTTTAACTTCAACGCTTTAAACAACGACGTGTGAACTTTTAACTTAAAGTAAAGGTGATTGATTTTTTTATTTTAACGCCGCTTTAAACAACCGACGTTAAAGTGAACCTTTAACTTCGCTTTTTAACAATCAAGTAAAAGGTGATTGATTTTTAGTGAGCCACTTTAACGCCGCTTTAAACAATCGACGTTAAAAGTGAACCTTTAACTTCGTTCTTTTAACAATCAAGTAAAGGGTGATTGATTTTTAGTGAGTTACTTTTAACGCCGCTTTAAACAATCGACGTAAAGTGAACTTTTAACTTCAGTTCTTTAACAATCAAGTAAAAGGTGATTGATTTTTAGTGAGCTACTTTTAACGCCGTTTAAACAATCGACGCAGTGAACTTTTAACTTCGTTCTTTTAACAATCAAGTAAAAGGTGATTGATTTTTATATTACTTTAACGCCGGCTTCTTTAAACAATGGAGAGTGAATTATTCTTTTTAAAATAAGTAAACTTTTAACTTCGCTTAACAATCAAGTAAAAGGTGATTTTTTAACTTCGCTTTTTATGTAAGGTGATTGATTTTTTCACCTTAGTTCTTAAACAACCGACGTTAAAGTGAACCTTTTAACTTCAGCTTTTAACAACTGTAGTAAAAGGTGATTGATTTTTAGTGAGCCACTTTTAACGCCGCTTTTAAACAATCGACGCAGTGAACCTTTTAACTTCGTTTTAACAATCAAGTAAAAAGGTGAATGGTGCCCCTACCGTGTCGCCGGGGCAGGCTTCCCGCTCTCTTGGGTCAAGTGAGAAGATTTCTATCCCCTTGCAAATCAAAGGATCAGCTTAGATAGACTCGACTGCACCTAATCCTCAAGGAGGCTTTCCTTTTCCGTAATCCCTTTCAGCCCTTCCCTTCCTCGTGTTCTATCCGGTCCAACAGATACCCTCTAAATCCTTTCCTTGGTTTGGCGAATTCTTCACGGCCGACGCCTACCGACGAGAACTCAAGTGCGGGGCTGCAATTGCTGTGGCTCCATTTACAGCCTCAGGCGCGCGCCTCCGGCGAGACTACCGATCACTTATTCTTTGACCTGGCCCTTTCAGCTGCAGCCTCGTGGAACCGGGTTGAGATGCATTCTTTTCATGCCTCTGCATTCTCTCCTCTATGCTATCTCGCTGGATTCGTGAACAAGCAAACGGAGTTCTTGACCAAGGGATCTTGTGTTTGCTGGCATCACGAATAACATTACATGGGTTATACGGCAATCGGTAGAATAAATTAAGGTTTGATACCTTCAAAAATTTCATTCCATAAGATGTCATAATCTTGTTATCACTGCACTGTTCCATAAGCCCAGCAGATTTCACAGCACCGCCTTTTCCCCACTCGCCGATCAGGCTTCGTGATCGCTTTTCTCGTGATGCTCATTTACGTAAGGCCCTACCATCAAATTGATGCTTCGCACACCTCTGGGTATTTTTAGTCATGGGAAGCAGTAACATGACGGTCGCTTTGGTGTCCTCGTCGAGCATCTTGTGGTGGCATATTCAGGAATAAGGATGCGATGGTACTGTTGTTTTTCACCCAACATCGTGAATCTAATGCTTTCAAGCGCTGAACCGATTACGCTTAGCCGCCAGAAATCGAGCTAGCTAATGCAAAAGGTCGGGAATCATCTTCGCCACAGAGCGTGATTCCCAATCGTAATCCCGCCTTCAAGAATATCAACATTGTTCCGTGGCGTCTAGAAATAGATGGTCCAATTTGTCTCTGCCTATATTCAGGAATATGAATTTTGCTTATTCTCATATCTATGGCAGGGCAATAGTCAGGCCGGAGCAAACTCGCCTCTCATGGCTTTGTTTCCATTCAGTGGCTTTTTTGTGGGATTTCACTTCTTTTCATCAAAGACTCTTCTCGTAATAGGAGCGTGTCTTCCCACCTTTAAGATTTAGTTGATTTTCTGCCGGTTTGGTTTGCGCCCTCATGCTTTGTCAAGCCCTTTGCTTCAATGTTACTAAATCGCTGGCCGCAGATGATCGAGTGTACGAGGTGCCAACTCAACTGGGACGCCCTCCACTATCATGATGCCTATGCATGCCTTTTTAAGCTTAAAAAAAAACTATTTATCAGGTTGCTGGTTCATAGTTTTTCTTCCTCCTCATGCGATAGCATTATTACTCGGGCGATGCTATCTACCTTTGTTTTTTTGGCAACTCTTCTTCGCTTGTGGCTTCATTATACGTGTAGCTCTTTTCTTATTTTCCTTTTTGTATGTTCTTGTTTTTGTATCCTCATTGTGGTGCAGATTATCATGGTTGGAAGAGGAATTACTCAAGCAAAGAAGTATTATCATGTCATTGTCTAAATACTTTTTCTTCTCTGCAGTAAACTGCTAGTGCAACTCTATCAGGGTCATCGTGCTGTAGTTTTTCTCCGCAGTAAAATATACCTGCTTGCACGATGCAATCTAGCTATGTTTTTGGCATTCTTTATCTCGCTTTCCGGTGGCCTAATTATGCATGTAGGCTCTTTATCATTCTTTTTGTATGTTCCTGGTTTCTTGCATCCGTCAGGTTTAAATTGTTGTGCTCAAGGCATTACTCAAGCAAAGATGTATTATCAGGTTCTCGGTTCATAGTTTTTCTTCTCCGTAAGTAAAGAAAAGAACTCTTTATTGTGTTGCTGGTCTTCATAGTTTTTCTTCTCGCAGTAGCATTATCAAGTAGTAATACGGGATTATCTAGCTATGTTTTTTTGGCTTTCTTTTCTCTCGCTTTCCAAAGACTCTACAATATGCGGTGCACTTTCTTATTGTCCTTTTGTATCTGCCTGTTTTCTCGCATCTATTGTGTTGCAGATTATTGTGGTGAAGAAGCATTACCTAAGCAAAGAAGTATCGGTTGCGGTTACCGGTGGTCATAGCTTTTCTTCTCCAAGTAGTAACCAAGAAAAGAACTTTATCAAGGTCATTAGTTCATAGATTTTCTCCGCAGGTAGCATTATCGGGTTGTACGATGCTATCTAGTCATGTTTTTGGCAATCTTTCTCCTCGTTTTCCAGGCCTCATTATGCGAGTAGTACTTTGTTATGGTCCTTTCAGACGGCTTGCTCTTGGACTAGAAGGTCATAGATTATCGTGTTGCAGTTAAGCAATACTCAAGCAAAGAAGTATTATCAGGTCATTGGTTCATAGTTTTTATTCTTCACAGGTGCAAGAAAAGAACTTCTTTATCAGGTTGCTCGCTCATAGTTTTTCTCCCTCACGTGGCATTAAAACTTGCATTACGCTATCTAGCTATGTTTTGTTACATCTTTCTCTGGCTTTGACAGTGGCTTCATTATACGTGCAGTGTCTTTACTTATTGTCCTTTTGTTTGTTCTCTTGCTGTATCTGTCAGGTCATGACATTGTGGTTGAAGAGGAATTACTCAAGCAAAGAAGTATTATTGTGTCAGTTTTCGGTTCATAGTTTTTCTTCTGGCAGTAACCAGAAAAGAACTCTTTATCAGTCATTGGTTCATAGTTTTTCTTCTTCTGCTGTAGCATTATTGCTTGCAATTTTAAGCTATCTACTTCTATAAGTGGCATTCTTCTCCCTGCTTTCCAGTATTCTCATTATGCGTGTAGGCTCTTTCTCATTGTCCTTTTGTTCGTTTTTTGTTTCTGTATCCAAAGTAGTCACTGACACAGGTTAAGAAGCATTACTCAAGCAGCAATATTATCAGTCATTGTTCATAGTTTTTCTTCTTCATAGTGTAACCAAGAAAGAACTCTTTAATGTGTTGCTAGTTCATAGTTTTCTTCTCCGCAGTAGCATTTATTGTTTTATGCTATCTTAGCTATGTTTTTCATTCTTCTCTCAAGTTTGCAATTTCGTTATTCAGGTAGCTCTTTCATTGTCCTTATCAGATGTTCTGTTTCTTGCATCTCATTGTATGCGTGACATTGTGTTGAAGAGGAATTACTCGCTAATGTATGCATTATTGTGTTTATTGGGTTCATAGTTTTTTTCTTCTCAAACAGTAACCAAGAAAGAACTCTTATCGTGGTTAGCTTGGCTCATAGTTTTTCTCTCTCTGCTGTGTAGCATTATTCCTCATGCTATCTAAACATGCGATTCTTCTGCTTTCTGGTACTTGCATTATGTGTGTAGGCTTCTTTATTGTCTCAGGTTCTTGTTTCTTGCATCTGGCTGCGGGTGCGTATTATCAGGTTAAGAAGCATTACTCGCTAAAGAAGTATTTGGTTGTTTGGCTGGGTTCATATTTTTTCTTCTATGCAGTAACTAAGAAAAAAACTCTTTATCAGGTTTTGCCGGGTTCTTAGTTTTTCTTTTCTCTCGCAGTAGCATTATTGTCACATTTATTATCTAGTCATTTTTCGCATTCTTTCTTCCGCTTGCCAAGGCTCCCATTACGCAGAAAAATTTTGTTAAGGTCCTTTGTATGTTCTCGTTTCTGCATTTGTGGTGCGATTATTTCAGGGTTAGAACACTATTCACAAAGTAAGATTATGTGTCACGGGTTCTTAGTTTTTTTTCTTCTTTTCAGTGTAAACTCAAGAAAAGAACTCTTTATCAGGCTGTCGTTCAGTTTTTCTTCTCTGGTGTAGTATTATTGTTTGTACGATGCTATCTAATCCATGTTTTTGGCATTCTTTCTCTTTCCTGACTCCCATTACTGGAGCGACTTTTTTTATGGTCCTTTTGTATGTTCTTGTTCGCATCTGTCGGGTCAGACATCGTCTGGTCAAGCGCACTTACCAAGCAAAGAAGTATTTTGGTTATCGAGTTCATAGCTTTTATTCCCAGAACAGACAGAACCTTTATCGGGTCATCATAGTTTTTCCCCAGTAGCATTATTACTTGCACTTACGCTATCTAGCTGTTTTTGGCATCTTTCTCATTTTCCGTGGCTTCATTATACGTGTAGTTCATTGTCCTTTTGTATGTTCTGTTTTTTGCATCCGTCAGGTAATGCGATGCCACATTGTGTTGGGTAGAACTACCAAGTAGTTGAAGTATTATCAGTCAGATGGTTCATAGTTTTCTTCTCTGAGTAGGTAACCAAGAAAAGAACTTCCTTATCAGGTGGCCGGGTTCATAGATTTTCCTCAAGTAGTAGCATTATTGCTTGCATGGATTCTATCTAGCTATGTTTTTGTCATCTTTTCCTAAGTATTCCAGGCCTCAGCATGCTGCGGTAGCTCTTCTCTCATCATTCTTTTGTATCGTTGTCGCTTCGGATCCATTGGTGGTCAGCATTATCAGGTTAAGCATTACTCAAGCAAAGAAGTATTATTGTGTCATTGGGTTCATAGTTTTCGCTTCCCACGGCAGAACTAAGAAAGAACTTTATCAGGTCACGGGTTCATATTTTTTCTCTTCTCTGTATGTAGCATTATTGCTTGTACGATGCTATCTAGCCATGTTTTTCGTCATTCTTCCGTTTCCAGGCCTCAAAGAGTGCTAGAAATTCTTTTCTTATTGTCCCTTTGTATGTTCTGTTTGTGAATCTATCATATCATAATTATTGTGTTAAGTATACTTACCAAGCAGAAGAATATTATCAGGTCGTTTGTTCATAGTTTTGTTTCTGCATGCAACCAAGAAAAGAACTTTATTGTGTTGCTGGTTCATAGTTTTTCTGCTCTCAGTAGCATTATCATTAAATGATGCTATTCAGCTAAGTGTTTTTCTTGGGTATCTCTTTTCTCTGCTTTCCGTATCTCTGCGATGCTGTGGTAGTTCTTTCATTGTCTTTTTGTATGTTCTGTTTTCGTGATCCAGCGTGACACAGGTGTTGAAGAAGCATTACCTGGCAAAGAAGATTATCATGGGGTTGGTGGGTTCATAGTTTTTCTTCTCGCGTGTATTATTGCTTGCTCGATGTTATCGTTATTATGTTTTTTGGCATTTTTTTCTATTTTCCAGTATTCTAATTATTTGTAGCTCTTCTTATTGTCCTTTTGTATGTTCTTGTTTTGAATTCATCAGTACGCATTATCAGGTCAAGAAGCATTACTCACAAAGAAGTATTATTGTGTTGCCGTTCACAGCTTTTTCTTCTTTGCGTAACCAAGAAAGAACTCTTAT
>JAUPTC010002129.1:0-16172 GCA_030762895.1 Sophora flavescens | reverse complement strand
TTTGGGTTATATAGGACCTGGGCTTGAATTTATCTTCTTTAGCCCCGATAGGTGTCCAAATGGACTTGTTTGATCCTAATAGAGGCAAAATGGACTTTTTGGTCATATAGGACCTAGCGGGCAAATTTGTACTTCTTTGGTCTATTGGGTTGCACTTTGGGTCATTATAGACTAAGCGGTCAATATGTGCTGGTCCTATTGGAGCCCAAATGAACTTTGTTTGATCCTAATAGAACCCAAATGGACTTTTAGGTCATATAGGACCTAAGCTGGGCCATTGTACTTTGGTCTTATAGGAGGCGAATGGGTGTTTGAACTTTAATAGAGCCCCGAATGGACTTTTTAGGTCATACGGACCTACGGGAGATAATTTGTACTTCTTTGGTCTAATGGAGCCCAAGTGGACATTTTGATCCTAATAGAGCCCAAATGGGATTTTTAGGTCATATAGGGACTACTTAGGGCTAATTTATTATGCTTTTGGTCTATTGGAGCCCAAATGGACTTGTTTGATCCTACATGGAGCCAAGAGAAATGGACTTTTTAGGTCATATAATTGCCTAATCGGGCCAATTTGTATTTCCTTTAGTCGAATTGGAGCCCAAAATGGACTTGTTTGATCCTAATAGAGCCCAACTGGAATTTTTAGGTCACATAGGACCTAACTCCAATTTGTACTCTTTTATCCTATTGGAGCCCAAATGGACTTGTTTGATCTCAATAGAGCCCAAATGGATTTTTAGGTCATATGGACCTAACAGGGCAATTTGTACTTCTTTTGGTCCTAATGAGCCCAAATGGACTTGTTTGATCCCAATAGAGCTCAATGGACTTTTTAGGTCATATAGGACCTAATGGGGCAATTTGTACATCTTTAGTCCAATGAGATCAAATGGGACTTGTTTGGTCCTAATAGAGCCCAATCGGACATTTTAGGTCATATAGTACCTAACTGAGCCAATTTTGTACATCTTTGGTCCTAATGTAGCCTAAATGGACTTGTTTTATCCCCTTGCCATGATCTCCATGTTTAAACCACGACCCTCCCGCCATGATCCCTGGTTAACCTATGACCCACTTAGATTGATCCCATGGTTAGCCCATGATCCCTCTTGCCTACGAAACCATGGTTAACCCATGACCATCATGTAATGATCCCATGGTTAACCCATGACCTACTTGCCGTGATCCCATGGTTAACCCATGACTCCCCTTGCCATGGTTCCATGGTTAGCCCATGACGCCTTGCCATACCCCATGGTTAACCCACGACCCTCACGCCATGTTCCCATGGTTGACCCATGGCCCACTTGCCATGATCCCATGGGTAACCCATGACCCTCTTGCCATGATCCCATTCTTAAACCATGACCCTCATGCTCGATCACATGGTTAACCCATGACCCACTTGCCTTCATCACAATGTTAACCCATGACCTCACGCCATGATTGCATGGTTAACCCATGATGCTAACGCCATGATCCTATGGTTTACCCGCGACCCCTTGCCATGATACCATTGTTAACCCATGACCCTCACACCATGATCCCATGGTTAACCAATGACCCACTTGCCATTATCCCATGGTTAACTAATGACCCACTTGTCCCGATCATATGGTTAACCCACGACCCTCACGCCATGATCCCATGGTTAACCCACGACCCCTACTCCTTGATCCCATTGTTAACCCGCAAGTCATCTTGCCATAATCCCTGAGTTAACCCATGACCCACTTGCCATGATCACATGCTTAACCCACGACCCTCACGCAATGTTCCCATGGTTATCCCTCGTTGCTCATTACATGATCCCATGGTTAAGCCATGACCCTCTTGCCATGATCCCTTGTTTAACCATGACCCTCTTGCCATTATCACAAGGTTAACCCAAGACCCTCACTCCATGATCACATGGTTAACCCATGATAGTCACGCCATGATGCCATGGTTATCCCATCACCACCCTCCATGATCTCATGGTTAACCCATTACCCTCCCGCCATGATCCCATGTTTAACCCATGACCCTCTGCCATTATCCCATGGTTAACCCATGCCCTGTTTTTCATGACCGCGAAGATAACCCATGATCCCATGGTTAAACCATGACCGACTTGCCATGATCCCATGGCTAACCCCTGACCCATGGCTTGATCCCATGGTTTACCCCGACCCTCACGCCATGATCACATGGTTTACCCAACCCTTGCCATGATCCATTGGTTAAACCATGACCCTCCCGCCATGATCCCTTGGTTAACCCATGACCGCCTTGTATTGATCAAATGGTTAGCCCATGATCCTCTTGCCATGAAACCATTGTTAACCCATTACCATCATGTAATGATCACATGGTTAACCCAAGACCCACTCGCCATGATCCCATGGTTAACCCATGACCCTCTTGCCATGATCCTATGCTTAAACCATGACCCTCTTACAACGATCACATGGTTAACCCATGACCCACTTCCCTTGATCACATGGTTAACCCGTGACCTCACGCCATGATCCCATGGTTAACCTATGACCCTCACTCCGCCATCCCATTGTTAACCCATGACCATCTTGCCATTATCCCGGGGGTTAACCTATGACCCATTTGTCATGATCACATGGTTAACCCACGACCTCACGCCATGATCCCATTGTTAACCCATGACGCTCACGACATGATCCCATGGTTAACCTATGACCCTCTTGCCTTGATCCCATGGTTAACCCACGACCCTCTTGCCATTATCCCAAGGTTAACCCTTGACCCACTTGCAATGATCACCTGGTTAACAAATTACCCTCACACCCCGATCCCATCGTTAACCCATGACCCACTTGTCATTATCCCATGGTTTGCGCGGACCTCTTGCCATGGTCGCTTGGTTAACCCATGACTCCCTTGCCATGGTCCCATGGTTAACCCATGACCCTCAAGCCATGATTACATGGTTAACCCATGACTTCTCCCACCATGATCCGATGGTAAGCAAACAACCAACTTGCCTTGATCCCATGGTTAACCCATGACCCACTTGCCATGATCCCATGGTTAACCACCTCTTCTTGCCTGATCCCATGGTTAACCCATGATCCTCAAGCCATGAACCGAGGGTTAACCCATGACCCTAATTCCATGATCCCATGGTTAATCCATGACCCACTTGCCATGATCCCATGGTTAACCAATGAACCTCTTTCCATGATCCCTTGGTTAACCCACGACCCTCACATGGTTAACCCATGATACTCACCCCCTTGATCCCATGGTTACCCCATCACCCACCCACCATGCAGCCAATGGTTAACCCATGACCCTCCCGCTAAGATCCCAGGATTAAAAACATGACTCACCTACCATGTTCCCATGGTTAACCCAAGACCCTCTTTCCATGACCTCATGGTTATCCCTTGACCCTCAGGCCATGAGACACCTCATTGTGCCTCTTTGTGTCATTAGATTAAAACCTCATTATTTAATTAATTAATCGCATGCTTCACGTGAAAATAGGTAAAAATTAAAACTTAACTTATAAATTATACAACTTCATATGGAATGGCATATCAAAATATAAGTATATTATGCATATTACAAAACAACTGGAGGATATCCTATCGGTAGGATCCTCACAGGCATATATAGACAAAAATTTAAACAGCTGAAAAACATAATAAAAATGCGCCTCACAAGACGCACTGGCCGTAACTAACTAGACCACTAATCTCCATGGGTCACTGCTCGTATTTTCAGGATAGATGTACTTGTTAGGTCATATAGGACCTAATTGGGCCAATTTGTACTTCTTTGGTCCTAATGGAGTCAAAATGGACTTGTTTGATCCTAATAGAGCCCAAACGGACTTGTGTGATCCTAGTACAACACAAATGGACTAGTTAGGTCATAAAGGACCTAACTAGGCCAATTTGTACTTCTTGGTCCTAATGGAGCCCAAATGGACTTGTTTGACCCTAATAGAGCCCAAACGGACTTGTTTGATCCTAATAGAGCCCAAATGGACTTGTTTGATCCTAATAGAGCCAAAATGCACTTTTTAGGTCATATAGGACCTAACTGGGCCAATTTGTACTTCTTTGGTCCTATTGGAGCCCAAATGGACTTGTTTGATCCTAATAGAGCCCAAATGGACTTGTGTGATCATAGTAGAGCCCAAATGGACTTGTTAGGTCATAGAGGACCTAACTGGGCCAATTTGTACTTCTTTGGTCCTAATGGAGCCCAAATGGACTTGTTTGACCCCAATAGAGCCTAAATGGACTTTTTAGGTCATATAGGACCTAACTGGGCCAATTTGTACTTCTTTGGTCCTATTGGAGCCCAAATGGACTTGTTTGATCCTAATAGAGCCAAAATGCACTTTTTAGGTCATATAGGACCTAACTGGGCCAATTTGTACTTCTTTGGTCCTATTGGAGCCCAAATGGACTTGTTTGATCCTAATAGAGCCCAAATGGACTTTTTAGGTCATATAGGACCTACCTGGGCCAATTTGTACTTCTTTGGTCCAATTGGAGCCCAAATGGACTTGTTTGATCCTAATAGAGCCAAAATGCACTTTTTAGGTCATATAGGACCTAACTGGACCAATTTGTACTTCTTTGGTCCTATTGGAGCCCAAATGGACTTGTTTGATCCTAATAGAGCCCAACTGGACATTTTAGGTCATATAGGACCTAACTGGGCCAATTTGTACTTCTTTGGTCCTAATGGAGCACAAATGGAGTTGTTTGACCCTAATAGAGCCCAAATGGACTTGTTTGATCCTAATAGAGCCCAAATGGACTTGTTAGGTCATAAAGGACCTAACTGTGCCAATTTCAGTTATGTCCTATATGACCTAAAAGTTCATTTGGGCTCTATTAGGGTCAAACAAGTCCATTTGGGCTCCATTAGTACCAAAGAATTAAAAATAGGCCCATTTAGGTCATATATCACCTAAAACGTCAATTTGGGCTCTATTAGGATCAAACAACTCCATTTGGGCTCCAATAGGACCAAAGAAGTACAAATTGGCCCATATAGGTCCTATATGACCTAAAAAGTGCATTTGGGCTCTATTAGGATCGAACAAGTCCATTTGGGCTCCAATAGGACCAAAGAAGTACAAATTGGCCCAGTTAGGTCCAATATGACCTAAAAGTCCATTTGGGCTCTATTAGGATCAAACAAGTCCATTTGGGCTCCAATAGGACCAAAGTAGTACAAATTGGCAAGTACATTTGGGTTCCAATAGGACCAAAGAAGTACAAATTGGCCCAGTTAGGTCCTATATGACATAAAAAGTCCATTTGGGCTCTATTAGGATCAAACTTGTCCATTTGGGCTCTATTAGGATTAAACAAGTCCATTTGGGCTCTATTAGGGCCAAACAAGTCCATTTGGGCTCCATTAGGACCAAAGAAGTACAAATTGGCCCAGTTAGGTCCTATATGACCTAAAAAGTCCATTTGGGCTCTATTAGGATCAAACAAGTCCATTTGGGGCTCCAATAGAACCAAAGAAGTACAAATTGGCCGAGTTAGGTCCTATATGACCTAAAAAGTGCATTTTGGCTCTATTAGGATCAAACAAGTCCATTTGGTCTCCAATAGGACCAAAGAAGTACAAATTGCTCCCAGTTAGGTCCTATAAGACCTAAAAAGTCCATTTGGGATCTATTTGGGTCAAACAAGTCCATTTGGGCTCCATTAGGACCAAAGAAGTACAAATTGGTCCAGTTAGGTCCTATATGACCTAATATGTCCAGTTGGGCTCTACTAGGATCAAACAAGTCCATTTGGGCTCAATTAGGGTCAAACAAGTCCATTTGGGCTACATTAGGACCAAAGAAGTACAAATTGGCCAAATTAGGTCCTATATGACCTAAAAAGTCCATTAGGGCTCTATTAGGATCAAAGAAGTCCAGTTGGGCTCCAATAGGACCAAAGAAGTACAAATTGGCACAGTTAGGCCTTATATGACCTTAAATGTCCAGTTGGGCTCTATTAGGTTCAAACAAGTCCATTTTGGCTCCAATGGGACCAAAGAAGTACAAATTGGCCCAGTTAGGTCCTATATGACCTAAAAAGTCCATTTGGGCTCTATCAAGGTCAAACAAGTCCATTTGGGCTCCAATAGGACCAAAGAATTACAAATTGGCCCAGTTAGGTCCTATATGACCTAAAATGTCAGTTGGGCTCTATTAGGATCAAACAAGTCCATTTGGGCTGCAATAGGACCAAAGAAGTACAAATTGGCCCATTAGGTCCTATATGGCTGATAAGCCTCTGGCTCATCTAGTTTTATAGCTAGTATGACCAGGGGTTTTGTGCAAATTATATCGTATTTTCACCCAAATTAGATTAGATTGTCCTCAAGCAAGGTTTTGAGTCTCTAAAGTAGTTTTAAGTTAATTTAGCTAGTTTTAAGTCAAAATAATACACTTATGCTTATTTCCTTGTTTTCGAGTTAAGTAGAAGTTGAGAAAATAAAGAACAGGGATTCGCCCCTGAAGGAATTCGCTCGCCACGCGACCACGGCCCGACTGTTCCAGAAATTGCTAAGTCTGCGGGTCGCCTCGCGAAGAAGGTCTCGCCCGCGAGTCTTCCAAACCTGAAAAAAGTCAGAGACGATCACGGCTAGCCCGTGTTGAAGGTCATGGCCGTGGCGGTTTGAAGGCGAAGAGTCTCGCCTCGCGATCATCCCTTCGCCTCGCGAATCCCGAAATCGAGAGAGCATCACGGTTAGGCCACGATGGCCATCACGGGCGTAAGGAGGAAACTCTTCATATCCTCGCCTCGCGAGAGTCACTTCGCCTCGCGAGAATGCCAGGGTTCTTGATTGTTCATGAAATTCGCCTCGCGAATGTTTGCTCGCCTCGCGAGCCCTTTGAATTCCCAATTTGTATAAAAGGCTGTTACGAATATTTTGTAGAGACTTTTGCTTCTCCAACTTTCGAATATACATTTTCTCTGTGATTTCGTTGTTGCCATGGAGCACTAAGTCCTAGGATTAGTCTCTTGTTTGAGGATCCTATATACTTGAGGTTATGTAAATCCTATTTTAATTGCTTTTCCCTTTTCAATATCATATTGCATATTTAAGTATGTTATTTAAGGAGTGAGTAATATTGTATTGATTTGTTTAAGTTATGTAAATTTCCTATACATAATCTCGTTTGTTAATTCGAGAGTGTTCATTAATGATCGTTTGATCATGAGCGCTTAATCCGTTTGTTGTTTCGGGAATAGGAATTTGCATCCATAGTAGCAATTACGTTGTTAGTTATTCTTTATGAATCGAAAGGGGATTAGAATCTGCTTAGGGCTTGGGTTTACATTAACCAAGGATAGTAAGGAATTCTTGACAGTAGATTAATCGTTGTTTGATAATTGACAATCCCTTTTCAACTGCCTTAGTTTTGATTGCTCTGTTTTGTTTGTTTCTTAATTGCAATCCAATCCAAACCCCCCAAAACTAAATTTTTTTGTGAAAGATAATATTCTCAGAGTCCTTAGAGACGACATTCGAGTTGTCGCACTATACTACACTTTTAAACCCGCTCGTCCTTTTTGGCGCGTGCGCGACAGCGCGACCAAAAATTGGCGCCGTTGCCGGGGACTCTGAGTGTTATTTTTCTCAATTTGTTTTTATTTTATTTTCTTTTCTTTCTTTTATTTTCTGTTCTGTTTTGAATTGGTCTGGCTACTAGGTCTCATTGCCCTGAACTGTGTGATTTTGATCCAGAAATTGAAAGAACATTGCACACACTCCGTAGGGAATTTCGGGCTAGCACTAGTAGTAATTCCAATTTTAAAACTGCTTTTGAAAACATGGGAGACCGAGGAGGACATTAAGGCAGCTTGCTGCCTGATGTCAACTATAATGGATTATGTATTTCTTATCCTGGTCTGACACCCCTTTTGAATTGAAATCTGGTTTTATTCACTGTTGCCCAAGTTTAATGGTCTTGCGGTGAGGACCCTCTCAAGCACTTGAAAGAATTCCAAGTTGTATGCTCCACAACCTCGAGAGTAGAGGGAGTCACGAGGGCAGTATTAAGGGAAGGCTTTTCCATTTTCACTCCAAGGAGCTGCAAAGGATTGGCTATTGTACCTTGAGCCTAACTCCATCACAACTTGGAATGATCTAAAGAGGGTGTTTCTAGAAAGGTATTTTCTGCTTCAAGAGCTGCTTCAATAAGGAAAGAGATATGTGGCATAAGGCAAGGGAACGAGTCACTAGGTAGTCTTGGGAAAGGTTTAAACATTTGGTCTCTAGTTGCCCCGAAAGATCAAATTTATGAGCAACTCCTGATCCAATACTTTTATGAAGGATTGTTGCCTATGGATAGGAATCTGCTGGATCTTTGCTAGTGGGGGAGCATTAGTTGATAAGACCCCACTGCTTTGCTAAGCAACTTATTGAGAACATGTCGTTGAATTCCCAGCAGTTCTCTACAAGAAGAAATTCGGTTGAGCCAAGAGGCGTGCATGAGATTCATAGCACATCTTCTAACCAGGGCCGCCCTTGAGAATAGATTGGATGAGTGACCTCCTTTGTGAGACAATTGGCAATAGACAAGGTTCAGCCAGCAAAGTTATGTAGCATGTGCAATGCACCTGAGCATCCATTTGATCCATGCCCAATCCGAGAGAGAAGAGTTTGTCGGTGAAGTACCTCGAGGCTTATGCGGTGAACCCCTATAATCAAGGAGGCGAGTCAGAATCGGTACAACATTCCGGACCTCTCTACTAATAGGTACCATCCTAGCTGGAGAAATCACCCTAATCTGCGGTATGGGAATTCTTCCCAACAACAGCCGATGGCACCTCGAGAATCATCCTCCGGTGACCACTTCGCACCTTCCTGACCATCATTAGAAGACTTGGTAAAGCAAATGGCTGCATCTAGTGTACGGTTTCAGCGAGAGGATGGATGCGAGTATTCGAGGCATTGCATACACAGATTGGACAGTTGGCTACATCCATGAATAGTATACAACAAGGTCAAGGGACAAACCAGCTGCACTGCACGGCCGGTGATAAATCCTAATGCCTCCAACCTAATGTGAGTGTCATCTCTCCGAGATCGGAAAGGTTGTTGAGGCCACTTGCGGAAAGGATGAAGAAATTGTAAAGGCTACTCCCCGAGCCCTGCGATGAGGCTACTCGAGCCTGTGGTTGAAGTTGAAGCGAGAGAGTATATAGACCACCCATTCCATTCCCACACGAAATTCAGAAAAATTTGAAGATGGGTGGTGAGAATAAAGAGAAGGAGATTCTTGATGTTTTCGAGAAAAGTAGTCATTAACATCCCAACTTGTTGGATGTGATCAAGCAAGTACCCGGATATGCTAAATTTCCGAAGGACCTATGCACTAACAAGAGGAAGATGAAGACTAATGAGAGGGTTGACTTGGGAATGAATGTCCCAGGCCTTATCCGATCAAAGATAGAGAGAGTTGCTTCTATAGGCCCTAATCAAGTCTGCCACAAAAGTGCAAGGATCCAGGCACCTTCACTATCCCATGCACTATTGGGGATAAGAAGTTTGAGAACTGTATGTTGGACTTGGGAGCATCAATCAATGTCATGCCTACCTCCATCTTTAATAACCTTGATGCGGGGCCATTGCGGTATACAAGTCTTACCATTCGGTTGGCTAACGGGACCAAGGTGCCCGAGCCCATGGGGATGGTAGAGGATGTCCTAGTGCAAGTTGATGATTTGATATTCCCTGCAGACTTCTATATCCTAGACATGGCGGGAGAGACCCGATCCGATGGATCACCCATAATCTTGGGGAGACCGTTCATGATGACATCCAAGACCAAGATTGATGTTTATGATGGGACTATGTCGATGGAGTTTGGTGGTATTGTGGCCAAATTCAAGATTTTTGATGCTATGAAGCACCCGAGTGAGAGGAGCACTCTGTATTCCACTTAGAGTTGCTGTCTGAACTCATTGAGAACACTCATGATGACCTTATTTCTGATTTTCCTGTTATTTCTGGTTTTGATGATGTATATACTTGTACTAACTGCACTAACACTAACCCATGTTCTGTTTGTTCTGAGTTTTTGGATTTAACCTTGCAGGGTGAGGATGATAGTGAAAGTGATAGTGAGAGTGAAGCTGTTTACTCAGCAAAAGTCCTTGACCCTATGGCTGCTCCTAATGCACCATCGTTGAGCAACCGCCTCCTTTGGAACTCAAACCACTTCACGAGAACTTAAAGTATGCCTACTTGGGGAGGGATGCAACACTGCCAGATCATCATTTCTTCCAGGCCTCAACTCGATCGGGAAGACAAGCTTTTAGAAGTTCTAAGGAAGAACAAGAAGGCCATTGGGTGGACATTGGCCGATATTCCGAGAATTAGCCCTCCGGATGCATGCACAGAATTTTCTTGGAGGATGGGGCTAAGCCCGATCAGGAGCAGAGCCCAAAGGCGACTTAACCCACTGATTACGGATGTGGTAAAGAAAGAGGTGACTAAGCTTCTACGAGGCGGTATTATCTATCCCATTTACGATAGTTCTTGGGTAAGTCCGGTTCAAGTTGTACCAAAGAAATCTGGTTTAACAGTAGTTAGGAATGAAAATAATGAACTTGTGCCTACTAGAGTCGAGAATAGTGGAGAGTTTGTATAGACTATAGGAAGCTAAACCAGGCCACCCGAAAGGATCATTTTCCTTTGCTTAGTTCATAGATAAGATGCTAGATCGGTTTTTGGTCAGTCCCATTATTGTTTTCTAGATGGCTTTTCCGGGTATTTCCCGATTCATATTGCCCCTGAGGATCGGGAAAAGACCACCTTCATGTGCCCCTTGGTGCGTTTGCTTATAGGAGGATGCCATTTGGCCTCTGTAATGCTCCTGGCACCTTTCAAAGATGCATGCTTAGTATTTTCTCGATTTTATTGAAAACTGCATAGAGGTGTTTATGGATGATTTTCTTTGTGTATGGCTCCTCTTTTGATGCTTGTTTGCATAGTCTAGATCTAGTTCTTGAGAGATGCATTGATCTGATTTGATTAAGAATTATGAGAAATGTCATTTCATGGTAGAACAGGGGGATAGTATTGGGTCATGTAATTTCCAAAGAGGGTATTTACGTGGATCCTGCAAAAATAAATGTAATTGCTTCATTGCCTTACCCATCTTGCGTGCGACGAGATCGTTCCTTTCTTGGACATGCAGGTTTCTACAGCGCTTTATAAAGGATTTCAGCAAGATAGCACTACCATTTGCATCCGTCTGCTGAAAAATGATGCCCTGTTCGATTTGATGAAAAGTGCAAAGAGTCATTTGACCATCCGAAGAAGGCGTTGACTTCTACCCTGTCATCCAGCCCCCAGACTGGACATTACCTTTTGAACTGATGTGTGATGCCTCAAATTTTTCTTGTGGGGGCAGTTCGGCACAAAGGGTGGGCAAGGTTGCCCATGTAATTCACTATGCTTCTAGGACCCTAGATGCCGCACGAGCAAATTACACAACCACGAGAAAGAGCTGCTAGCTATTGTATTTGCACTTGACAAGTTTAGGTCTTATTTGCTAGGTTCTAGGGTAGCTGTTTTTCTTGACCATGCAGCTTTGAAATATCTGCTTGAAGAAGCGAAGCTAAGCCCAGGCGATCGGTGGATGCTTTTGCTTGAGGAATTCAATGTGGAGATAAAGGATAAAAGTGGAGCTGAAAATCTGGGTAGCGAGATCATTTGAGTAGGATAACAAGGGATGAGGATACATTTCCCATCCAAGATGATTTCCACGATGAGAGATTGTTACATATGTATGGGGTAACCCCCTGGTTTCTTGACATTGTAAATTTTCTAGTTCTTTGGTGTTGTTCCCTGGGTACAAGTAGACAGAAATTCCACAAGCTGAAGAGCGATGCAAAATATTATGTGTGGGGCGACCCTATTTGTGGAAGTTTTGCGGTGACCAAGTCATTCGGAGGTGTGTACCCGATCATGAGACGGAGTCCATCCTGCATTTCTCACATGCCTCTCCCGGTTGGAGGACACTTTGGACCTCAAAGGACAGCAAGGAAAGTCCTGGACTCCGGGTTCTCTTGGCCCACACTTTTTAGGGATTCATATGAGGTATATAAGAGTTGTAAAGAATGTCAAATAACGGGCCGGCAATCACTCGTAGGAGTGAGATGCCCCAACAGCCCATGCTCTTTTTGTGAAGTTTTTGATGTGTGGGGGATGGACTTCATGGGTCCCTTCCCTCCTTCTTTTGGTTTTGTATATATTTTGTTAGCTGTAGATTATATTTCAAAGTGGGTGGAAGCAATCCCCACTAGGACTAACGATGCTCAGATTGTGTCAAAGTTTGTTAGGTCCAACATTTTTTGCGGGTTTGGTATACCCAAGGCCATCATCGGTGACCGGGGCACGCATTTTTGCAACAGAACCTTGGAGGCCTTACTCGAGAAAATATGGGGTTGTACATAGAGTGTCTCACTGCTTACCACCCACAAACCAATGGCCAAGCTGAAATATCCAACAGGGAGATCAAGCAAATTCCGGAGAAGATGGTGCAGCCTAATAGGAAGGAATGGAGCCGCCGTGCGGAAGAGCATATTGTGGGCACAAAGGACTGCTTTCAAGACCCCTATAGGGATGTCCCCATTTCGGCTAGTTTTTTGTAAGGCATGTCACCTCCCGGTGGAGGTTGAGCATAGAGCATCTTGGGCGAGAAAGTGTTGTAATATGGATATGAATAAATCCGGTGTTGAAAGAAAGCTGCCGGTTGCAGCAACTTGAGGAGCTTAGGCTTGAAGCCTATGAAAGCTCCAAGATTTATAAAGAAAAGACAAAACAATTTCATGATAGAATGATTGTTAGGAAAGAGTTTTTTGTGGGCCAGCTAGTATTATTGTTTAACTCCGCTTTGAAAGCGATGGGTTGGAAACTTAGGTCCAAATGGGATGGCCCCTTTGTCATTACTAATGTGTTTCCTTATGGTGCAGTAGAGATTACACGTGCAGGTACACACAAGCCTTTCAAGGTTAATGGGCAGAGGTTGAAGCCATTCCATGGTGTGGATCTTGTTGTTCCTATGGCTACCAATGTTGAGGAGCTATCTTTGGATGCTCCAACCTACTCCGATGCTTGATCGGGGAGTTTTCTTTTCCTTTCCCTCACTCTCGATTGTAAAGTCTGTTGTTGTTCATTGGGGACAATGCATGTTTTAAGTGTGGGGGAGGGAACTAGTTGTAGTTTTTCTTTTCTTTGAATAAAGCTCTGAATAATTTGAGAAGCTCGGGGAGCATTTGTGTGTTAAGTTTTTAGTTGGCAAGTTTTCTAGATTTAGATGGATGTTGCACAGATTGCTTGCATGATTGATAAGTGATGATTCCCCTAGGCTGAAAAAAATTTTGTGATTCCCATGTGAAATTGAAAACTGAACTTTGGGATTTTGTTATGATAGCATGATGAATGATAAGTTTGGGGTGATAGGGAGCACACACTAGGGATAGTATCTCTTTCAAACAAATTGCATGAATGTCCAGGTGAGGTTTTGAGCCTCCAACATGTTTTAAAATGTGTTAAAATCACTTTCAAGTTGCACTTCCCTGGATTTGATTGAATCTCTTTTTGGTTTGCATGATTATATGTGAGTAGCAAATGATTTAGGCAGTTTCTTTGTAAATAGTTACTTGGCCTGAATAAACTAATTCCTATTGCATGTTCCCTAGTTAGCCCTTTTGAGCCTATTAGCCTATTAGTTCTTGATAACCTAATGTTATAAGCCCAAAAATCTGGAAAACCATGTTAACCCGATCTTAGGATTAGGAGAGCATGTAATCTTAGAATGGGTGCAAGAACTAAAGTTTGGGGTGGCTGCAAGGTGTAATATGTTTTTGGGATTGGAAAAAAAAAAAGAGAGAAAAAAAATTTGGAGCCAAGGGCTTTTGAAAAAAAAAAAAAGTGTACAAATGTAGAAAAAAAAAAGAAGAAAAAAAATAAAAAGGCAAAAATGCCAAAAATAAATAAAGAGAGCTGTAGCCACCCAGAAGTGTAAAGAAAAAAAATAAAGAAAGGAGCTTGAGTGAACTTCTATGTGTAAATATAGTTCATGCTCTCTTAGTTCCTAGGGTCTTCAGCTTAGTTCCCTTTGTATATCCTACCCTTAGCCAGGCCCCATTACAACCCAATAAAGACCTTCTGATGTTGCTTGCTTGTTTTCTGTGGGAGCCATTTTGAGATGAAAAGCAAATTTTTGGGAAGTGTACTTGAGAAGTGAAACTGAGTGCAAATGGTTAGCCTGGCATAAACTGAGTGACTGAGTGAACAAATAATGCCCTTGTGAGGAAGGCAATTGTTTGGATTTGGTGATCTCCCTCTTGTGTGTGACTTAGATCCCCTGCTTAGATTTCTGATTGTTTTCATGATGAAACTCTCAATTGTTTGGAATAAATGAATGTGGGGATTGCTCTGTTTGAAAAGGGGGAAACAATGAAGAAAAACTGTTTTTGATGTATTGCTTGAATGTGTGCAATGTTGATTGAATCTTTTGAGCTTGCCAGGTCTTGAGTCTTTTTAATTTTTGAGTCTTAGTTTGCTTGGGGACAAGCAAAGTTTAAGTTTGGGGTATTTTGATAAGCCTCTGGCTCATCTAGTTTTATAGCTAGTATGACCAGGGTTTTGTGCAAATTATATCGTATTTTCATCCAAATTAGATTAGATTGTCCTCAAGCAAGGTTTTGAGTCTCTAAAGTAGTTTTAAGTTAATTTAGCTAGTTTTAAGTCAAAATAATACACTTATGCTTATTTCCTTGTTTTCAGGTTAAGTAGAAGTTGAGAAAATAAAGAACAGGGGATTCGCCCCGCGAAGGATTCGCTCGCCACGCGACCCCGAAGCCTGACTGTTCCAAGAAATTGCTAAGTCTCTGGGTCGCCTCGCGAAGAAGGTCTCGCCCCGCGAGTCTTCCAAACCTGAAAAAAGTCAGAGACGATCACGGCTAGCCCGTGTTGAAGGTCATGGCCGTGGCAGTTTTGAAGCTGAAGAGTCTCGCCTCGTGATCATCCCTTCGCCTCGCGAATATGAAAGTCAGAGACCATCACGGTTAGGCCCTGATGGCCATCACGGGCGTAAGGAGGAAACTCTTCATATCCTCGCCTCGCGAGAGTCACTTCGCCTCGCGAGAATGCCAAGGGTTGCTGACTGTTCATGAAATTCGCCTCGCGAATGTTTGCTCGCCTCGCGAGCCCTTTGAATTCTGAATTTGTATAAAAGGTTGTTCTGAATATTTTGTAGAGACTTTTGCTTCTCCAACTTTCGAATATACATTTTCTCTGTGATTTCGTTGTTGCCATGGAGCACTAAGTCCTAGGATTAGTCTACTGTTTGAGGATCCTATATACTTGAGGTTATGTAAATCCCTATTTTAATTGCTTTTCCCTTTTCAATATCATATTGCATATTTCTGTTTGTTATTTCAGGAGTGTGTAATATTGTATTGATTTGTTTTAGTGATGTAAATTTCCTATACATAATCGCGTTTGTTAATTCGCGTGTGTTCATTCATGATCGTTTGATCATGAGCGCTTAATCCCGTTTGTTATTTCGGGAATAGGAATTTGCATCCATAGTAGCAATTACGTTGTTAGTTGTTACTGTAACTGAAAGGGGATTAGAATCTGCTTATGGCTTGGGTTTACATTAACCAAGGATAGTAAGGAATTCTTGACAGTAGATTAATCGTTGTTTGATAATTGACAATCCCTTTTCATCTGCCTTAGTTTTGATTGCTCTGTTTTGTTTGTTTCTTAATTGCAATCCAATCCAAACCCCCCCCCCCCCCAAAACTAAATTTTTTTGTGAAAGATAATATTCTCAGAGTCCTTAGAGACGACATTCGAGTTGTCGCACTATACTACACTTTTAAACCCGCTCGTCCTTTTTGGCGCGTGCGCGACAGCGCGACCAATGACCTAAAATGTCCAGTTGGGCTCTATTAGGATCAAACAAGTCCATTTGGGCTCCAATAGGACCAAAGATGTACAAATTGGCCCAGTTAGGTCCTATATGACCTAAAAAGTCCATTTAGGCTCTATTAGGTTCAAACAAGTCCATTTTGGCTCCAATAGGACCAAAGAAGTACAAATTGGCCCAGTTAGGTCCTATATGACCTAAAAAGTCCATTTAGGCTCTATTA
>JAUPTC010002128.1:0-16173 GCA_030762895.1 Sophora flavescens | reverse complement strand
AGGACAATAAAGTCTAATTTGGGTGAAAATGATATAAAATTAGCACAAAGCCAAGGTCTTTACTAGTTATAAAACCAGTCAAACAGAGGCTCATCAAAATACCCCAAACTTAAACTTTGCTTGTCCCCAAGCAAACTACACTCAAAAACTTAAAAAGACTCAAGACCTGGCAAGACATGGCAAGCTTAAGAATTCAATCAACTTTCCATAGATTTCAAGCAATTTTTCAAAAGAATTTTTCTTTCAATGTTCCCCCCTTACGAGCAAAGCAATCCAATCCCCACATTCATTTATTCTAAACAGTTGAGAAATTAATCATTCAAACACTCAAAAATCTAAGCAGGGGGTCAAAGTTACACACAAGAGGAAGATCACCAAAATCAAACAACTGCCTTCCTCACAAGGGAAATTTGTGTTCACTCATCACTCAATTTTTGTCAGGCAATCAACAATTCACTCAGTTTTCACTTTTAAGAGCACTTCCCATAAATTTGATTTTCATCTCAAAATGATTCCCACAGAAAACATGCAAGCAACATCAACAGGTCTTTTATGGGTTGTAATGGGGCCTGGCTAAGGGTAGGATGTACAAAGGAACTTAGGCTGAAGACCCTAGGAACTAAGAGAGCATGAACATTATTTACACTTTGAAATTCACTCAAGTTCCTTTTCTTATTTTTCTTTATGCTTCTGGGTGACTACAACCTTTTTATTTCTTTTTGGCATTTTTGCACTTTTAAAATTTTTTTCTTTCTTTTTTTTTTCTTTTTTTTTTTCATGTTTACACTTTTCTTCTTTTTTTTTTCTTTTTCCCAATCCCAAACAACACATTGCACCGGGTAGTCACCCCAAACTTTTGTTTCTTGCACCCATTCTAAGATTACATGCTCTCCTAATCCTAAGATCGGGTTAACATGGTTTTCCAGATTTTTGGGCTTATAACATTAGGTTATCAAGAATTAACAAGCTAATAGGCTCAATGAGGCTAACTAAGGAACATGCATTAGGAATTGGTTTATTCAGGCCAAGTAGCTATTTACAAAGAAAATGCCTAGATCATTTGCTACACACATATAATCATGCAAACCAAAAAGAGATTCAATCAAATTCGGGAAAGTGCAACTTAAAAAGTGATTTTCACACAGTTTAAAACATGTTGGAGGCTCAAAACCTCACCTGGACATTTATGCAAATTATTTGAAAGAGATACTATCCCTAGTGTGTGCTTCCTATCACCCCAAACTTATCATAAATCATGTCATCATAATAAAATCTCAAAGTTCAGTTTTCAATCATATGGGGATTAATTTTCAAAAATTTTCCAAATCCTAGGGGGAAAACAGTCAACACTATCATGCAATCAATCTATGCAAAAATTAATAAAAATCCATCAAACTTGCCATAACCAAGACACAAACACAACTCCTGAGCTTCTCAAATTATTCAGGAGCTTTATTGACAATAAAACAGAAATAAAATAAGGAAAAGAAAATTAAAAAGAAGAAAGGGTTAAGAAAAACTCATTCAGAGTGGTGGTTCCACCAGGATCCCATTGCTTGTAGCATAAGGCCCACGTGGTAGCCAAAGGATTGAAATTCATTCCATGCCTCCCTAACTCGCATCCTTTATGTGGGGGTGAGCACTTGATCACTATGATGACTTCGCCGAGTGCGGCGGACTTCTCACTCCCCTTCGGGTCACAGCTAACCGCTTACTCAACAAAGTCTCCCCAATAAAAGTGGGGCTCAACCTCTTGGACCGGCCATGGTGCAAAATCCAAGGGTTTAAACTCCATCACTGGTTCCTCAGGGGGAGGTGACAAACAGTTAGTTGGGGTCTCCGGTGTTGCTTCAACTCCTGCAAGGTCTTCATCCACTGCACTACCGGATTCATCACTTGTTAAACCTGCAGAAATCTCATCACACACCACAGAAAGGTTAGAGTTAGTACAATTAGTAAATATATTACAATAAACTAAATCAGAAAGCGGCTGAATGTCTGGAAGTTGCTTGAGCTCTATGGAGGGTGGCTATTCAATGGATGGTATATTTGGAACTTCGGCTGAACAAACAGTATCACTCTCACTATCACCCTGCAAAATAGAGTCAAGAAACTGGCCACAAACAGCACACGGGTTAGTGTCAGTACAGTTAGTACATGTAGTAGAAGAAACTGAGTTAGTAAAGGTCTGATTGTCTGGACTTTCTGCACACGGTTCATCCACCCCATCACTTTCAACACCTGCATCTAAAACCAAAGATTCTTCTTTATCCTCAAGCACGGTGGAGCGAATGTTCTCCTGATCCTCCTGATGCTCATTTCCTATATGATCATGGCCCTCAACCTCATCTGTCTCCTGTTCCATATGGATGCTTTGCTTAACATACCTTTCAAAATAACAATCTACACACAAAGCAGTGCCATCACAATAACACTCATCACATGCATTAGAGTCAGGGGATTCAACACATAATTCATCATCAACAGAAATATCATCATCAGAATTATCATCAAAAGTATTTTCAGGGATAACCATCTGTGAATCCTTATGTTCCTCAAGGGGCTGTGGAGTTAGCATTGCAGCCGAGTTGGCAGTAACTTGATCAATTAGAGCCCACAACTTTTGAGATTCAGCTTGGTCCCTCTGTTGGGCTTCAAGATTACTTGCCTCCATTGCCTCCATCCTCTGTTGAAATTCAAGATTGTATGCTTCCGTTTGTGCAGCCATTTGTTGTAGCATTTCTTCCAAACTGAGTTGGGCTAGTGTAGGGTCAGGCTGGTATTGCTGGCTTACTGCCATCCGTTGATTGTTCTCGGCCATTTGTTGTATCATAGAAGCAATCTCATCCAAGGTACTCTGTGAAGGTTCGGAAGGTGCAGAGGTGGTCACTTGGCTAGGATAGTATGGTGGTGGCTCACTAAAATTAGGATAATACATGCTAGGTGGTGGTTTATAATAAACATTAGGCAAATATCCATACATGTAATTATCCATGGCAATCAAAAATCCAGACAAAGCAGACAGAACTAGTTAGCAAAGATTTTTTTTTTTTTAAATTTAACTTTCTGCTAATAACAACAAACAAGAGTCCCCGGCAACGGCGCCAATTTTTGACCGCGCTGTCGCCACGCGCCAAAAAGAACGAGCGATTATAAAATAATGCAGTATAGTGCGACAACTCGGATCGTCTCTCAAGGACTCTTTATTTGTTGTTATTATTAACAGAAAATTAATAAAAGTTAGAAATGGGGGTTTTGAGATTAAAATAAAATAAAGGAAACAAAATAAAAACAGAGTAAGAAAAGAGATTAACAAATAAACAAAAGCGATTAACCTACTGTTCTCAGTTTCCCACTATCATTGGTTCATGCAAATCCTAAGCAGATACTAATCCCCTCCCGGTTGTAGCAACAATTAACAAACGAAAACCGCTACTACAGATGTATGTTCCTATTCCCGAAATAACAAACGGGGTTAAGCTCTCATGAACAAACGAACATGAATGAACACACGCGAAATAACAAACGCGATTATATATAGGAACATAGCATCACCGAAATGAAACAATACCACACCATACATTACTGAAATAACAAACAGAAACATATAATATGGCATTGAAAACAGAAAAGCAACTAAACAAGGAATACAGAACCTCAAGTGTTAACAGAAACCAATTACAGTAGATTAATCTAGGAGACTAATTCTCCATTACAGAAATAAACATTAAACTAAGAGAAAAACAAAAGACTAACAAACTCAAACTAGCCAAAACTGGCTAGTTCTGACTACTAAAAACTAGCTATGACTAACTATCCCTTAAGTTCTGCCTAAACAGGCTTTTATACACGTTTCTGGAATCCAAGTCCTCGCGAGGCGAAGTAATGCTCGCGAGGCGAATTATGCGAAAGGTCTGCAACTCTTGGTCTTCTCGCGAGGCGAGCATATCTTCGCGAGGCGAACTCTTCAAATTCCCAACTGTAACGCCCGTGGCCTTCAACACGGGTAAACCGTGATCGTCTCTGACTTTTCAGGCTTGCATGACTCGTGGGGCGAGAGATCCTTCGCGGGGCGAGTGGCTCCAGATTTATTTTATTTTATTTTATTAACCTGAAAAACAGAAAATAAAAGTAAATACTTTATTCACTCTAAATCAACTAAATTAACTTAAAAACAATTTACAGACTCAAAATACTACTTAAGGACAATAAAGTCTAATTTGGGTGAAAATGATATAAAATTAGCACAAAGCCAAGGTCTTTACTAGTTATAAAACCAGTCAAACAGAGGCTCATCATGCACCACACCGAGCCAAATCATGAATTTGGTGCAACACACCGGATCAAGTCATGAATCTGGTGCACCAGACGGAGACAAACCATGAATCAGGTGCACCTGACCAAGCCAAGTCAGGAATCTGGTGCACCACACCGAGCCAAATCATGAATCTGGTGCACCACACCGAGCCAAACTAGGAATCTGCTGTAATGACCCTAGTAATGAATCTGGGGAACCACACCAAGCCAAGTCAGGAATCTGGTGCACCAGACCGAGCCAAGTCAGGAATCTGGTGCACCACACCGAGCCAAGTCAGGAATCTGGTGCACCACCCTGAGCCAAACCAGGAATCTGGTGCACCACACCGAGCCAAGTCAGGAATCTGGTGCACCTGACCGAGCCAAGTCAGGAATCTGGTGCACCACACCGAGCCAAGTCAGGAATCTGGTGCACCACACCGAGCCAAGTCAGGAATCTGGTGCACCACACCGAGCCAAATCATGTATCTGGTGCACCACACCGAGCCAAGTCAGGAATCAGGGGCACCACACCGAGCCAAGTCAGGAATCTGGTTCACCACACCGAGCCAAACCAGGAATCTGGTGCACCACACCGAGCCAAGTCAGGAATCTTCTGGTGCACCAGACCGAGCCAAGTCATGAATCTGGGGAACCACACTGAGCCTAGTCAGGAATCTGGTGCACCAGACCGAGCCAAGTCAGGAATCTGTTGCACCAGACGGAGCCAAACCATGAATCAGGTGCAACACACCGAACCAAACCAGGAATCTGGTGCACCAGACCGAGCCAAGTCAGGAATCTGGTGCACCACCCCGAGCCAAACCCGGAATCTGGTGCACCACACCGAGCCAAACCATGAATCTGGTGCACCTCACCGGATCAAGTCATGAATCTGGTGCACCAGACGGAGCCAAACCATGAAACAGGTGCACCAGACCGGTGCTCTAAACCGCGCCAAGTCAGGAATCTGGTGCACCACACCAAAGCCAAACCAGGAATCTGTTCTACCACACTGAGCCAAGTCAGGAATCTTCTAGTGCACCAGACCGAGCCAAGTCAGGAATCTGGTGCACCACACCGAGCCAAGTCAGGAATCTGGTGCACCACACCGAGCCAAACCAGGAATCTGGTGCACCAGACCGAGCCAAGTCAGGAATCTGGTGCACCACCCCGAGCCAAACCCGGAATCTGGTGCACCACACCGAGCCAAACCATGAATCTGGTGCACCTCACCGGATCAAGTCATGAATCTGGTGCACCAGACGGAGCCAAACCATGAATCAGGTGCACCAGACCGGTGCACCAGACCGAGCCAAGTCAGGAATCTGGTGCACCACACCGAGCCAAATCATGAATCTGGTGCACCAGACCGAGCCAAGTCATGAATCTGGTGCACCAGACCGAGCCAAGTCTGGAATCTGGTGCACCACACCGAGCCAAATCATGAATTTGGTGCAACACACCGGATCAAGTCATGAATCTGGTGCACCAGACGGAGACAAACCATGAATCAGGTGCACCTGACCGGTGCACCTGACCAAGCCAAGTCAGGAATCTGGTGCACCACACCGAGCCAAATCATGAATCTGGTGCACCACACCGAGCCAAGTCAGGAATCAGGGGCACCACACCGAGCCAAGTCAGGAATCTGGTGCACCACACCGAGCCAAGTCAGGAATCTGGTGCACCACACCGAGCCAAACCAGGAATCTGGTGCACCACACCGAGCCAAGTCAGGAATCTTCTGGTGCACCAGACCGAGCCAAGTCATGAATCTAGGGAACCACACCTACCCAAGTGACACAGACTCGGCAAGTGTACCGGGTCGTTGCAAGTAATAAAACGGTAAGAACCAGAAATAGTCCTCAGGGATCGTGGACAAGTACCACTTCACAAATTGAACTACTATCTAGGCGAATCTCGTTTGGAATGAAGGTAGCTCTAACATCTAACGGAACAAACAAGAATAAAATGTTTTTGTTCTTTTGGGTATTTTATCAAACACTTAATAGGCAAACAGAAATGTGAACAACAAATGGATAGAATTGTTAGGGTTAGACTAGGCTAATCCTCCTTTGATGCTATGAAATGGTAAATAACACAATTCCTACTTCAATCATGACAATCAAATCTTCTTCAAATACTCAAACCCTAATGTCTTAGGTGGAATGAGCCTAAAATCCCAAATTAAACCCTAATGTCTTAGGTGGATTAATATGGGAAATTGCATTAAGAATAAAGATTCATAAGATTGCAAGCACCCCAAGACCTATGTCTAGGTTCATGAACTACTTGGTATTTGATTCAAGAGCATGCCCTAACATCAACCTTTCAATTGTCTATTAAAGCAACAATTCATTCCTAGGATGATCAAGCCAAGGAAAGCATTAAGCATGGAATCAAACACTCATAAAGAAATAGGAAATTGCATTATAATCACTTCATGTTACAACCAAAATCATAAAAACCATTGTCTAACCCCAACAAGGGGAATTTAGCTACACATCATCAAAGTAAAAGGGAAAGGAAGAGATACAAAGATGGAGAAAGGGAGGAACTCCATGGAAGATGCCCTGTAGCAGCCACAAGAGCAGAGAGTGCCTTCTTAGGGTTTGCAGCCGCCTCCTTTCTTTCCAAATCCAATCCCCCCTCAGAAACATGAATTTATACCAATTTATACCGGTTCTGCTCGTCTGCCAGCGCTGGGCACCCCGCGCCCAGCGCTGGGCGCTCAAAACACTGCTCTCTGTCTGATGCTCTGCCTCCTTGGCGCTGGGCGCCCCCCTCCTGGCGCTGGGCGTTGGGCGCCCCCTCCTGGCGCTGGGCGCCCCCTCCTGGCGCTGGGCGCTGGCTTCTATACTCGCGAGGCGAGCCAATGTTCGCGGGGCGAACCAGAAAGGCTTGCATTTTCTGGCACAGTCAGCTTTCAGGGTCGCGAGACGAATCCAGTCTCGCGGGGCGAATATCCAGAATTCTGCTTGGCTCAATTTCTTCTCTTTTCAAGCTCCAAAATCATCCAAGCTTCATTATAGCCAATTTCTGGGCATTTTTACATTAATTCCTGCAAAACAACACCAAGAAACCGCTTCACCCGTTCCAAGGGAAAATCTAACTAAAATCAAATAAAGAATGCCTAATCTATACGAAAAATGCATGTAAAAGTGTACAGAAAACATGATGTAAAATCACACTATCAAATCACCCCAAGCTTATTCAATTGCTTGTCCTCAAGCAATCACTAAGGCCAATAGAAGAAAACAGAACATAGATAGTGAACTAAGAACCCGAGTAAATGATCCAAGTAATAGGCAATTCAAACAATTCAGCAAGAGACAATCAATTCAAGTCCAATTAGAGGCTTAGGTTCTCTAAATTCATATTCTCACTGATTCGGGCACTCTTTCTCACCTGAAGCTCACCCCAAGCTTGTTCATTTGCTTGGCTCTCTTTTCTCACCTCACTCTAGTGTTTAGGTATATATGACAATTCGTTCCATTTTCCTCAAGGAATGAATCCTACCATAGGCTTGGCTATCAACCAAATCTTTACTTTATTAATGAAAACATCTAAGAATCAAGAGGTCTTTTCTTTGGTTGCAACGGGGCCATGGGATCAGTTGTCAGGTGGGGAAATCAAGAAAAGGGAATTTTCAAAAGGGTTAATAGAATATCAACATTTGCAAAGCATGCACCTTCTAAAATACCTTTTTGGGTTTTGATTTATTGTTCCACCTTTCTTTCCTTTCTTTTTCTATTATTTCTCACTTTTCTTTTCTTTTCTTTATCTTTTTTTTTTGTCATCCCCTTCTCTATATATTTTTCTTTTTCTTTTGTTTTCCTTTTTGTTTGGAGAAGGGGAAATTTTCCAATTCAGGAGAAATAATTTTCTGATTCTTTCATCCCAAACTTTTTCAACTACCATTTTACCCTTTTGTAATACTTTAGAAGGTCCCTTATCAAGCATCATTCAACAATATATTTCAAGGTACCAAGAAAAGTATTTTTTTCTTTCAGCTCAAAATTGGGCAACTAAGGGGGTAGCATTTTGTCATTCAAAGCTCAGAAGGCCAGAAAAATGCCTAGTGCCTCAATCATTTTCAAAATTGTTTCCAAAAATTTTTAAGCTTCAAAATGGTTTCAAGTAAAGTTCTAGAGAAAGCAAACCAAGAGGAATAACACTCTAAGACAAGAAATGGGGTAGATTTAGTGAGTACCCCTTAATGGCTCAAAAGCTCACATTTATCAGTTCAAAAATCAGTGAGGAACACAAGTCTATAGAAACACATGCTAATCATCAACTATCCAAGACCATCTCAAGAATATTTATTTGAAGCCATATCACAAGAATAGAAAAAATCAGGGTTCAAAAATTCACTATCACAAATAAATTGGCACTCAGTTCTCACAATCAGATGCTCAATCTAATCAGGGGTAACCGAATCATGCGATCATGCCAAACTATGCCTAGATGAATGCAATATGAACAATGCAAAAATTCAAAAATTTACAAAAATACCCCTACCCCAAGCTTAAAAACTTACATTGTCCCCAATGTAAACAATCAAGTTGGAGAGGGGTGAAAATGGAACAACTCACCAGGGTGGTAGCGGGTGCTGGATCACATGCTTTATGGCTTTGTTTCTCCCTGCCCTTTTTCTCCTCCTTCCTTCAAAATCTGAAAGCACTTAACAAAACTATCAACAAATCTCTTGATCTTCTCAAATTATTCAAGAGATGAAAATCAAAAACAAAAGAGAAAAGGAAAAGAAAACTTGGGTTGCCTCCCAAGAAGCGCTTCTTTAACGTCACTAGCTTGACGGGTGATCTCTAAGATGGTGCCTTAAGAGGGACGGAGACTGCTTGACGATCAAAATCTCCTCCAAGATAGTGCTTGAGTCTTTGTCCATTAACAGTGAAAGTACCTTCGGATGATGGATCTTCCAATTCAACTGAACCAAATGGGGAAACCGACTTGACATAGAATGGGCCCGACCACCTTGATCTCAGTTTGCCTGGAAAGAGCTTGAGTCATGAGTTAAAGAGCAAAACTGATTGGCCTTCTTCGAATTGGTTGGGAAGAATGTACTTGTCATGCCAGAATTTTGTTCTTTCCTTGTAAATCCTTGCACTCTCATAAGCCAAGAGTCGGAATTCATCCAACTCATTCAATTGAAGCAGTCTCTTATCCATGGCCAGCTTAGTATCAAAGTTCAGGGCCTTCACTGCCCAGAAAGCACGATGTTGGAGCTCTACCGGAAGGTGACATGATTTTCCAAACACTAATTGGTAAGGTGACATACCAATAGGTGTTTTGTATGCAGTCTGATAGGCCTAGAGTGCATCATCCAGTTTCTTCGCCCAATCCTTCCTAGCATTGTTCACAGTTTTCTCCAAAATTCTTTTCAACTCCCGGTTGTACAACTCCACTTGCCCACTGGTTTGAGGGTGGTATGGCGTAGCAACTTTATGATTCACCCCAAACTTGGCAAGAACTGCATTGAACTCTTTGTTGCAAAAATGGGTACCCCCATCACTAATAATGGCACTAGGGGTTCCAAATCGGGTGAAGATGTTCTTCCTTACAAAACTAATCACAGCTTTTGCATCATCTTTCACAATTGGAACAGCTTCCACCCACTTGCTCACATAGTCCACCGCAACAAGAATGTAATTGTTGTTGTATGATGATGGGAAAGGGCCCATGAAGTCGATCCCCCATACATCAAAGAGCTCCACCTCTAGAATACCTTTCAAGGGCATATCATTCCGCTTGGATATACTTCCTGTCCTCTGACACTTATCACATTTCATCACCCAAGCTCTGGAGTCTTTGAAAATAGTAGGCCAAAATAACCCGCATTGCAAGATCTTCATGGCGGTCCTCTCACCACCAAAGTGTCCCCCATATGGTGAATTGTGGCAATGAGTCAGTACCCCATTAATCTCTTCCTCCGGAATGCATCTTCTCAGAATTCCATCTGAACCTCTTATGAAAAGGTAAGGCTCATCCCAAACATAGTATTTAGAATCATGGATGAGCTTCTTCCTTTGCTGTGCATTGAAGTCCTTCGGAATCTTGTTAGCAGCCTTGTAGTTTGCAATGTCTGCAAACCAAGGTGCCACTTGCACCATAAATAGCTTTTCATCTGGGAATTCCTCTTGAATTGGCAACTCAGCTTTTGCTTGAACATCTGCTTGTGGAAGCCTAGACAAATGGTCGGCCACCACATTCTCTACTCCTTTCTTGTCTTTAATATCCAAATCAAACTCCTAGAGCAGCAGTATCCACCTAATAAGACTTAGCTTGGCATCCTGTTTAGTCATAAGATACTTCAAAGCAGAATGATTAGTGTAGACAGTAGTTTTAGAGCCAATCAAGTAGGATCTAAATTTATCAAACGCAAACACCACAGCAAGCAATTCTTTTTCAGTCGTGGTATAATTCAATTGGGCATCATTCAGCACACGACTGGCATAGTAAATGACATGCAACACTTTATTTTTTCTTTGGCCCAAAATGGCTCCCACCGCATAGTCACTTGCATCACACATTAACTCAAATGGTAAACTCCAATCTGGAGGTGCAATGACCGGTGCGGTGGTGAGTTTTTCTTTCAAAAGTTGGAAGGCATGCATGCAATCATCATCAAATACAAAAGGAGTATCAACCACCAAGAGATTGCATAGGGGTTTCACAATCTTTGAAAAATCTTTTATAAATCTCCTATAGAAACCTGCATGCCCTAGGAAGCTTCTAACACCTTTCAAATTTATGGGAGGTGGAAGTTTTTCAATCACTTCAACTTTTGCTTTATCAACTTCCACCCCCCGTGATGAAATTTTATGTCCAAGAACTATACCTTCTCTAACCATGAAATGACATTTTTCCCAATTTAACACAAGGTTAGTTTCTTGGCATCTTTTTAGAACACATGCAAGATTATTCAGACAATTATCAAAAGAGTTACAAAACGCAGAAAAATCATCCATAAATACCTCTATGAATTTTTCAGTCATGTCAGAGAATATAGAAAGCATGCACCTTTGAAAAGTAGCGGGTGCATTACACAACCCGAATGGCATTCTCCGGTATGCCTACTCCATAGGGACAAGTGAAAGCGGTCTTCTCTTGGTCCTGTGGGTCAACCACAATCTGGTTATACCCTGAGTATCCATCAAGGAAGCAATAAAAAGCATGACCCGCCAACCTCTCTAACATCTGATCAATGAAGGGCAATGGAAAATGATCTTTTCTGGTGGCTTCATTCAGTCTTCTGTAATCAATGCACACCCTCCATCCAGAAACGGTCCTTGAGGGGATGAGCTCATTTTTATCATTTGCCACCACCGTCATCCCCCCTTTCTTGGGAACAACTTGGACCGGACTCACCCATGGACTATCGGAGATTGGATAGATTATTCCCGCATCCAACAGCTTCACAACCTCTTTCCGTACAACTTCTTTCATATTCGGGTTGAGTCTTCTTTGGGGTTGTCTAACCGGCTTGAAATTTTCTTCCAAGAGGATTTTGTGCATACAGAATGAGGGACTTATCCCCTTCAAGTCGGACATAGACCACCCAATTGCAGATTTGTGCTCCCTGAGCACCCTTAACAGTTTCTCTTCCTCCAGAGAGTTCAGTTCACTACTAATGATAACTGGGAATGAAGAATTTATCCCAAGGAAAGCATAACGGAGATGGGATGGAAGTTCTTTCAACTCTAGCACAGATGGTTCACCCTTGTCTTCAATCCTCACTTCTTCCACAACTTTGTCTTCAACATTATTCACCACCAGACAAGCCTCAAGGGATTTAACCATGAATTCAACTTCCTCCGCACATACATCTTCTTCTACATCCTCCATCATAAGAGCCGCCTCCAAAGAATCTTCAAGAGTCTGTTGCACACTCTTATCAGTCAATGAATCAACAAGGTCCACACTCATACACGTATCCTTGTCGCTTGGATGCCTCATTGCTTCAAAAACGTTGAAGGTGACCTTTTCATCTTGGACTCGAAGCACCAATTCCCCTTGATTTACATCAATCAAAGCTCTACCCGTGGCTAGGAATGGTCTTCCAAGAATCAACGGAGTCTCACTATCTTCCTCTATATCCAACACCACAAAATCTGCCGGAAAAATGAATTTGTCTACTTTGACCAACAAATCCTCCACTACACCATAAGGATATGTAATGGAGCGATCCGCCAATTGGAGAGAAATCCCAGTTGGCTTGACTTCACCAATTTCCAGCTTCTTGAAAATGGAGAGAGGCATAAGATTTATACTTGCACCGAGATCACACAAGGCTCTCCCAATATTCAAATGACCAATAGTGCACGGAATAGTGAAGCTTCCCGGATCCTTCATCTTCACCAGCAATTTCCTTTGGAGTATAGCACTACACTCTTCTGTGAGCATGACCGTCTCCTCTTTCCACCTTCTCTTGTTGGTAAGAATCTCCTTCATAAACTTTGCATAAGAAGGCATTTGTTGAAGGGCTTCGGCAAACGGGATGTTAATTTGCAACTTTTTGAATACATCTAGGAACTTAGAAAATTGTTGATCTTTTACCTCCTTCTTCAACCTTTGAGGATAGGGTATCTTGAAATATGGTGGCAACTCCTTGGGATTGTCAACTTCTTCAAGAATTTGCCTTCTAGTCTTCTTTCTTGCAAATTCTTCATCCACCAATTTTTCTCTTTGTGGTGTTTCAGCTTCAACAACAATGAGACTAGAGGAAGTGGCTTGGGAAGTCTCGGGTTCTTCATTGGTCACATCTTCAACAATCACCTCATTACTAACCCCCTTTTATTCCTTCTCTTCGATCTTTTCTTGTGGCCCTACTACCCTTCCACTTCTTGTAGCAATTGCCTTGCAATCCTCTCTTGGATTTTTCTCGGTGTCTCCCGGCAATTGTCCTTGAGGTCTCTCCGCCATTTGCTTTGCCAGTTGGCCTATTTGGTGCTCAAGATTTTTGATGGAGGCATTTTGATTCTTCATAGTCTCTTGAGTTGCTTGAAAATTGGCTTGGGTCGCTTGCATGAACTGGCCTAGAATATTCTCTAAGTTGCTTGATTTCTCTTGAGAGGGCTTTGCTTGAGAACTTGATCCTTGCCCTTGTTTCCAACCAAAGTTAGGATGGCTACGCCACCCCGGATTGTAGGTGTTAGAGTAAGGATCATTCTTGGGGCCTTGGTTCCCCATGTAGTTCACCTCTTCTTGTCCAGAACTTCCAACCACATTAATCTCACAATTTCCATTTGCATGGTTACCTCCACAAAAATCACACACTGAGGTAGGTAGAACTTGGACAACTTGTAGTTGAGAATTCTGCAGTTGAACGGACCCCAATTGCTTGGTAAGAATAGCCATTTGCGCCTTAAGAGCGCCAATTTCATCAAGCTCCAACACACCTCTCTTGACCAATGATCAAGAACTAGGCATTTGATAATCATTGTTGGCCACAGTTTCAATCAAATTCTTTTCCTCTTCAGGTGTCTTTTGACTCAATGATCCACCTGCAGCTGCTTCAATCATACTTCTGGAATTCCTGTTGAGCCCATTAACAAAGGTTGCCACTTGCTGCCATGTCTCTAACTCATGATTTGGACAAGCTGTGAGTAAAGACTTGAACCTCTCCCAGGCTTCATAAAGTGACTCACCATCTCTCTGTGCAAAGGCATTAATCTCGGACCTCAACTTGATCATTCTTGAAGGAGGGAAGAAGCGAGATAAGAACTTGCTCACCAAATCATTCCAAGTGATAATACTTCCATGAGGATGAGATTGAAGCCATGACTTAGCTCTATCCCTCAAAGAGAAAGGGAAAAGCCTTAAACGAATGGCCTCATCGGAAGCTCCATTTAACTTGATGGTGTCACACAACTCAATGAATGTGCCAATGTGAGCATGAAGGTCTTCACTCTCCAAACCTCCAAACTGATTTTGTTGCACAAGATTAAGAAGTGATGCCTTTATTTCAAAATTGTTGCAATCCACTGTAGGTCTACCAATGGGAGTCCCACATCTATCGACTCTAGGAGAAGTATAGTCCCCCATTGTCCTTCTTGGTGCATTTTCTTCAGCCATGGTGACAGTTGCTACTTCAACTTGTGGTTCTTGCACACTGGGTAACTCAACTTGTGGCTCTTGTATACTAGAAGATGCTCTTTCTCTGTTTTTCCTTGCTATGGCTTCCTTTCTATTCTGTCTACAAAACCTCTCGATCTCAGGGTCAAATTGAAGTTCACCTGGGTCGATTGTACCTCGCATACAAGGAACAAACAGAGTAGCGCAGAAAAAGAAGAGAAAAACAGAACAACAGCACGTACAGGCTAAGCAACAAATGGACAATTACGCAGTCTTGATGACAAACAGAAAACAGAACAAAACAGAAAAATACAGCAGAGAAACAGAAAACAAGAAAGAAAAACAACAGTAGGAAAACAGTAAAAATGCCTAAATTAGGAGTCCCCTTTGGTACTCGTGATATTGGCACACCGGTCCCCGGCAACGGCGCCAAAAACTTGACACAGACTCGGCAAGTGTACCGGGTCGTTGCAAGTAATAAAACGGTAAGAACCGGAAATCGTCCTCAGGGATCGTGGACAAGTACCACTTCACAAATTGAACTACTATCTAGGCGAATCTTGTTTGGAATGAAGGTAGCTCTAACATCTAACGGAACAAACAAGAATAAAATGTTTTTGTTCTTTTGGGTATTTTATCAAACACTTAATAGGCAAACAGAAATGTGAACAACAAATGGATAGAATTGTTAGGGTTAGACTAGGCTAATCCTCCTTTGGTGCTATGAAATGGTAAATAACACAATTCCTACTTCAATCATGACAATCAAATCTTCTTCAAATACTCAAACCCTAATGTCTTAGGTGGAATGAGCCTAAAATCCCAAATTAAACCCTAATGTCTTAGGTGGATTAATATGGGAAATTGCATTAAGAATAAAGATTCATAAGATTGCAAGCACCCCAAGACCTATGTCTAGGTTCATGAACTACTTGGTATTTGATTCAAGAGCATGCCCTAACATCAACCTTTCAATTGTCTATTAAAGCAACAATTCATTCCTAGGATGATCAAGCCAAGGAAAGCATTAAGCATGGAATCAAACACTCATAAAGAAATAGGAAATTGCATATAATCACTTCATGTTACAACCAAAATCAGAAAAACCATTGTCTAACCCCAACAAGGGGAATTTAGCTACACATCATCAAAGTAAAAGGGAAAGGAAGAGATACAAAGATGGAGAAAGGGAGGAACTCCATGGAAGATGCCCAGTAGTAGCCACAAGAGCAGAGAGTGCCTTCTTAGGGTTTGCAGCCGCCTCCTTTCTTTCCAAATCCAATCCCCCCTCAGAAACGTGAATTTATACCAATTTATACCGGTTCTGCTCGTCTGCCAGCGCTGGGCGCCCCTGGCCTGCGCTGGGCGCCCAAAACACTGCTCTCTGTCTGATGCTCTGCCTCCTTGGCGCTGGGCGCCCCCTCCTAGCGCTGGGCGCCTCCCTCCTGGCGTTGGGCGCTGGGAGCCCCCTCCTGGCGCTGGGCGCTAGCTTCTATACTCGCGAGGCGAGCCAATGTTCGCGGGGCGAACCAGAAAGGCTTGCATTTTCTGGCACAGTCAGCTTTCAGGGTCGCGAGGCGAATCCAGTCTTGCGGGGCGAATATCCAGAATTATGCTTGGCTCAATTTCTTCTCTTTTCAAGCTCCAAAATCATCCAAGCTTCATTATAGCCAATTTCTGGGCATTTTTACATTAATTCCTGCAAAACAACACCAAGAAACCGCTTCACCCGTTCCAAGGGAAAATCTAACTAAAATCACATAAAGAATGCATAATCTT
>JAUPTC010002127.1:0-16191 GCA_030762895.1 Sophora flavescens | reverse complement strand
CTGGATGCTTTCCGATGTCAAAATCCATCATAGTTTGATGGAGATGTGGATCCAATAAAGGATGATCTTTGGATTCAAGAGATGGAGAAGATCTTTGAGCTGGTGCACACCCCAGAGGGAGCAAAGGTGCCTTATGCAACATTCCAACTGATTGGAGATGCTGAATACTAGTGGGAGGGCACCAGACAACTGCTGGTAGCTGAACATCATGCAATCACTTGGGGAGTATTTCGCAACAAATTTCTGGACAAATATTTCCCTAAGAGTGCTCGGACAGAGAAAGAGCAGGAATTCCCGAGGCTGAGTCAGCGGGACATAACAGTGGGGGAATATGCGGCAAGGTTTGAGTCCCTTGCCAAATATTTTCGCTTTTTCCAGAACAACCTCGATGGGGAGTGGAAGTGCGAAAGGTTCGAAGCCGGTCTTCGCTTCGAGATCAAGGAATCTGTGATGCCATTGGAAAGCCGGAATTTCCAAGCCTTAGTAGATAAGTGTAGAAAAGTGGAACTAATGAGGAAGGAAAGAGGCAACGGAGAAACTGTTGGAGGACCCACTCGTTCCAAAGACCAATATCAAAATCAGAATCAGAAAGGGAAGCAACATCAGAGGGAACCTTATTTCCGGCCACAAGGGAATGACCAGAATCAACGACAACATCGTTCTGATAATTCTGAATCGGGAAGTGAAGGCCAACAGAACCAAAACCAAGACCAAGTTAGGAGATGTTACAAGTGTGGAGACCCAGTCCACATGGCTAATGTTTGCCCACGCAATGGAGTGAAGTGTTTCAATTGTGGACAATTAGGACACTTCTCAAGGTATTGTAATGCACCGAGGTTTGAAAAGGCTGTCAACACCTCAGGGTCTGGTAGACCCACGACGAAGGGAATAGTCTACACCATGACTGGCGTTGGAGCTTCACAATCTGACGATCTTTTACAATAGAAGTAGTGTTGAAAATTTCACAATTTGAAGGACTTATGGAAATGGTCTATAATTCTAAGTTGTAATAGGATTCTAAGTATAATCGCGTTTTGACGCCCTTAAGTATTTAACTCTATAGGGTCTCCTATGTTACTAGTCTTTCCAGTGAATGTATGTTTCTTATGACTTTTGGGAATAAAAGTCTCCTTAAGAAATTTATTCTAGTTCCCTTCTCTTTTGATTGTTGTGGTCAGTTTAGACTTTGGATCCAATCTTTCTTTTCCTAGAGTTACGAATTGCCTTGTTGTTGCACGGGATGGGTATGTTTATAAACGAAGTTTCTTGATGAAACTTAATCTAATCGCTTTTACTTTTGGTGGAAGTGATTCAGTTTGAATTCTTATCAAACTGTTGCTGTTTTAAATTGTTGACCAGGAAATTCTAGTGAAAGCAGAAACTTTTTAGATTCATGATTGTAAATGTGTACCGATCATACATTTTTACCTCCCTGAATATACTAAAGGATCTTCAAACATTAGAAGTTTCTGTATTCTTTTGGATCGATGAAATTCTTTTAGATACCTTCTTCTGATAATATGATCTGGATGGTGAGAGATCCTGTTAAGTTTCTAGTTACATAATTTCGAGGACGAAATTCTTTTTAGAGGGGTAGAGTTGTAACACCCTGTTTTTCGTATGCTTCTTTATCAGTAAATACATGCTTTAATGTATTTATTTTTTAAAAAAATCCAGAGGATGATTTTATTTAAAATAAAATCATTTTCTTTTGTTGTTTTACCGTATGAAGTCACAGTAAAATTTTCGATCGAAAATTCAGACGAAAACAGATCTGGGTTCTCATTGCCAGTACAAGTTTACTGAGCTAGAGACAAAATTTCAATTTGTGAACGAGACGGTTAGTGTTTTTATGATGTTTTGTGTGGGTTTGGAGTTTTTCGAAAAATCTTGTTCGGGGCCACAATCTTAGGGATTTCTCGGGCGAAATCGTCGGGAAATACGATTAGGGAAGTCATATGATATTCAATGGAGCATAGTATCAAGAGGATGAAGTGACATGGAGTGACTTGATGTGAAGGCTATGACACACCTAATAAAAAGTGAATCTTGACCTTATTTCAAAATCCTACCTTTTCATCTTAACTCTTTATCCTCTCTACAAGCAACCCACCTTCTTTATTCTTCTTTCCCCTCAAAACCGTGACCCCTCCCTCCATTCTCTATAAATACCCTTCATTTCCATCATTCATCACTTTCCTCCATTTTCTCACATTTTCACTTTACTACCTTTCTTCTTCTTCTTCTTTCTTACAAAGTTTACATTTTTATCAAGATTTTTAATTTAAGTTCTTCATCAAAGTTCTTCATATTGTTGAGGGTAATGATCCTATGTTGTTTATTTTTCAAGTTATTGTCTTTATGTTCATCGTTTTGCTTTAAGTTTCCTTTAAGCTTTCAAACTTCTAAAATCTCTTAAAAATGGTAGAAAACTCCTTTTGAGCTGAAACCACTTTCTATATTATTGTATTTAATCATACTATCACATACTAAAAGGTTGTGTAAAACAAAGTTTCCTAACCTCTTCTTTATAAGGAGGCCGAAACCATGTATATGGTTGAGATGGATCTTGTTTCAACTTTTACAAGTATGAGTTTGTATTAAAGATTTTTTTTCCAAAATGATCATGGACCAAAGCTCCTTTATGTTAAGGGATGCTATGTCTAAGTGATTGGAAAGTTTAAAATATTTTATTGATTTATTTTCCTATGATGGTCGAATGTAACATTTGACCTAGGATGTGTTATTCTATTTTGTTTTCCAAGATGATTATGGATTAAAGCTCCTTTATGTTAAAGGATTCTATGTCCAAAAGATTGGATGATTTAAAGATCTCTAACCTCACAAACTTGTTAAGGCCGAACCTAAGAGTTCATGGTCTAAGACATTTGATTTTTCCATTTTTCGAAATGATCATGGTTTCAAGCTCCTTACTATGTATGGATGCTAACCTAAAGAGATTGGAAAGTTTATAAATTTCTAGCCTATTTATCTATTCTTGGCCGAAACCCTAAGTCAAGTACTTAGTGGGATTTTAATTCAACTTTGTTAAAAGATCATTGTTTATGAACTCCTAACACTTAAGGATCATAAATCCACGAGTTGTATAATTTTCGGGAATCTCGAACCCTAAGAACTAGTCTTGGCCAAACCTATACCTTGTGGTTTAGTGTTCTTGTTTGATTTTAATTTGTGATTTTGTGTTCATAACCTTAGACTTTCATCGCGGAGGAAATAAGGACGTTCGTGGGTTACCTCTCCAAGCATCTAATCTCCTTACCTTCTCGGAAGGTAAGAGGGGATTGCCTAGGGATATTCAATGACTATATGCATGTGTGTATGTGTTTACTTGAGTAATTTGAATATTATTGTGATATTGAGCCAGTACTTGAATAACTTGTTTACTTGAACTATTGTGGTTATTACTTGAAGTTGAACATTACTTCATTTAAAGTATTATGAATTATATATATGTGATGAACTGTCGTTAATCTGTGATATTATTGTTGAGAATATATTACTATTGATTGAAGTTTGAGAAGCCGGACTTGAGTCTATGCACAATGATTATACAGGATTAAAAGCCTTAATAAGCCTTAAATAAAACTTTGAAAGTATTGGTTTCATTTATAAAAGTTCCTTGTTTAAAATGCTTACTTCAAGAAAATGAGATTCTTATTTTGAAAAGAAACGTTGAAGTGTTTTTAAGACGATAGAAACTACCCTTTTTATGATCCAAAGTTGGTACGAGAGGAACCTTTTTCGAACTATGTATTTTATGAAAGAAAAACCCTTGAAAATTTTTGACTTTATTCCATCAAGGAATTTCAAATACAAACGAATTTCCTAAATGTTTTAGAAAAGATTTTGTAAAGGAAAAGGATTTTCTCCTAAATGATTTGGAAATGTTCCGGTTACTTGGATAAGTGACCGAGGTTTTGTTTTGGATTTGATTTTCACTAAGCGAAAAAGTAAACACATGTGAATTGAATCTAGTTCGCGAGACGTCGCTTCTAGTATACTGTAATATGCACGTTTATCCTTGATCCGTGCCACGTTGTTGTGGACTGTGTGTCCTAATCACGTTGTTGTGGACCGTGTGTCCTAACCACGTTGTGATGAACATTGTTAAAGGTGAATGTTGTTTTCTATGACTACAAGCCTAGGACTGGTGCACCGGTCTAAGGTGTTGTGATTGAGCACTCGGACTGCGTGTCCCGTGTTGATGTTGATAATTTCAAAATGGTGAAAATTATGAATAGTTGCTAGCCTTTGAGCTTCGACAACGAATGAGAACAAACACAAAGAAAACATCGAGAACTAAATGTTTTACATTTTGCATTTACTGGCAGACGTGTCTGAGCATGGTTTTAACGTGAGACCTTAACAGGAAAGGTATCATGTGACGGTGTATTATCGTTGTTCTTAAAATGGACAATGAGACGGTGTACGTGTATCGTTGTGCCTAAATGGACAATGAAACGGCGTGCATAATCGTTGTGCCTAAATGGCCAATGAGACGATGTATTATCGCTGTGCTTAGCTAGCCAATGAGACGGTGTATTATCATTGTGCTTAGCTAGCCAATGAGATGGTGTATCGAGCCTGATCAACTCATTTGGTTGATGTTGGGATCTCTGGAGATTAAGTTAGAGCCTGATATTGAAGTGCCATGCATATTTTAAAAGATTGATTGTGCGGGTTTGAGACCCTTTGATATAACACTGCTATATTATGTATATGCATGATTTAACTGCTTATATGATTATGTGATGTATGTATCATGTATATGGTTGTTGTGGGATATATCTTATGATGGTATCTCACTCTTACAGTTATATCAGGTCTCTTCGGGTTTTGCTGTAGTACCTAGGTACTCTAGTACCGATGTTGCAGAGGAGTCTTTCTAAGTCACTTGAAGACCTAGTGTTAGAGGTTGGGAAAGTATTATGATTGGGGGTCTCTCCAATGAATATTTGATAGAATGACCAGCTTAGGAGTCTGAGTTGGGTTGTATATCTAAAAAGGTCGGTGAATGTAGTGTTATATACATCCATCTATAGTTTGAACTTTTCTTTCGAAAGTGGAAACTTAGAGAAATGCTGTATGTCATGGTAACTTTGTTACGAACGTGACTTTACGTTTTAAATGTATGTATGATGGATTTCAGAGTTATCCTTATAGAAGAAAAATTTTAAACCCCATTTTTCTGACTTAAAAGAAAACAATTTTCCGAAAGCAACCAGCAAATTATCTTTTGGCTTACTTCCGCATGTGTTACGTAGTAATACCCTAAGGGGGGTGTTACAATGTTTTTAAAATGGTAATGTTAATGTACTAACTTTGTCTTCAAATACTTTGTTTTTATTTATTTATTTATTTGCTTTATTTTTTTCAAAAGCAGATAGATTTAGATTTTTTAAGTCGAATGAAATGCTAGCAACATAGTCTACCGACCCAAGTAAGTTATAGGGATATACTACGTAGAAGAAATAATATTAATTTCACAATCCGTCCATGTAATAGAAATTATTATTTTATTTATATTATTGTATAACTTGTTTTCACTTGCATTTCAATTTTTTATTTAAATTGGTTCATTGTCATTGATATTATAGAAATGAATTTTAAGTTCATGATCGAGAAAATCCTTTATTTGTTGAAGATGAACGTGAAAGTATTTATTTATTAACTATTGTCCATTTGTATATATTAATTTAATTTATTTTAACAATTTTTTTTTACATGTTGACTGAGTTGTCAAACTTTTTTTTTAGATTGTATAAACTTTGGAGGAATGAACCAGTGTTGCGAACATTGTGGCGAAATGGTTTCGTTTGAGGAACGGTCAGAAAAGTATAAAAATGGCTCCAGTGTATAATTTTGAATATGTTATATGAATGGAAATGTGACGTTACCATATTTGATTAGGCCACTTACTTTACTTTGAAGTTTGATACATGGAGTAATAATGAAAATAAGTTTATTTGTGATAGTAATAATTATTATTATGATAATCAAAATAATGTACAATAAATTAAAGTAATAAGTATAATGTCGATATTGTTATAATAAAGTTTTAGGTTTATATGTATTAAGAAAAAATTAAATTGTGCATGCTATTAGTTTAAAAATTTTATATTACTTGGTAATTATATAGTGATGTATTGTTAAAAAATATTCGTTCTATAAATTTTTCTACACTATCATAACAAAAATTAATGTACACATAATACTACCTTATATTTTTGTAATAAAATATATTTTTTTTAATTATCAATATTATCAAATTTGGATGAAGTTTATTTAATAAAAAATTTACCAGTGCATTTGCACAGGTCCTAAAAACTAGATGACAATCCATCGATCAGAGGTGGATTTAAGTATTTGAAGTACCCATAGTGTGTACTTATATACGGAGTATAGGGCGAGAGCCTTAACATAGCAGGTCGGTTAATCCGAAGGATGAGACCTTATCCTAGCTTGAGGGACCTAGTATGGTGTAGAAATAAAATGTAATAACTAATAATATGTAGTTAGATATACTTTTTAGCAAGTTACTCGAAAGCAACCTTAGTACCAATTGTATATTTCCTTCGAGAGATCATGAAAAAATAAATATTCCAGCTCTAGCTCCACACACTGACACACACTTAGCATAGAACTCAAGGTACCACCATCCATTAAGTTTTCCTAGTTTTCCACTTAAAAATTTATGTATTTTTTGGTCAGCCTTGGATCAGAAGCAAAAGTTCCGCTTTCATACTAGTCAACAACTTCGTAGAGAAGATGACAACCTGCTGGCATTGGATCATTAATTATTGCCTTGGTAATTAAGTCAAGATGAGAAATAGTACACTACAAGAAATTTGACTTTTAGTAACAAAATTTGTCACTAAATGATATTTATCCGTAGGTAAATATCCATTTAACATCAACCATCGGACACGGTGACTGTCCATTATGTTAAGCGTCTAGCAACGGGTTTTTTGTCTGTAGGTCAAAGTTTCATTGCCCGTCACTACAAGTTATTAACTTGAACCTACAGTTCATGATTGTAGGTTGTCGCTAAAAACTACTAATATTTATTAAATAAAATTTTATTTTATTTTATTTTAATTGTTTTTATGAATTCTAATATGAAACTTTATTCAAATAATTAAGTTATTCATCATAAATAAGCATTTAAATACGAGTTTTATTAAGTAATGATAACTATAAAAACCACTACAAGAAAAAATGAATTTAGCGAGGGCCAAAGGCCGTCGCAAAAAGCTTAAATCCGTCGCAAAACACATGTTTCTGACGGATTTGCGACGGCCATAAATCCGTCACAAGTTAGGTCGTCGCAAAAGGTTTCTGACGGTTTTTTAAATTACCGTCGCTAATTAGCTACGGCTTATTCGTCGCTAAATTATGTTGATTTGCGGCGGCTTAGCCGTCGCAAATTTTGAGAAATTAGCGACGGCTTAGCCGTAGAAATTATACAAATTAGCGACGGCCTAACCGTCGCAAATCAACGTAAATTAGCGACGGAATAGCCGTGCAAATTGCAAACACATTTTTATAAAACTAAATAATTTAATAAAGTAATTTTTTATTAATTAATTATTTAAAATATAAAGTATTTTTAAATAATTATTTAATATTTAATATAAAATTCAAAATTAATATAAACATTAGTTATTTTGTATATTAATTAGAATTTAGACTATATTATGATAAATGAATAATAATTTTAAACAATAAATAAAATTCATAAATAAAAGCAAATTGTTTTGACAGAGTGTATCATACAAAATAAAATATAATATCAAAAAAACTAATAACCTCTCTATAGCCCCATGAAGAACAAATCAGAAAGGATTGATCATCCTCACATCTGTGGTATCTTTGATGACCCTCAGTCGGGACGGTGGTGGGTCTGTGGGTCGTGGTGAGGGGTGCCGTGGAAGGTGTTGGTCCTGCTGCGCGATCGTGGGTCGAGGGGTGCTGGTTCCTAAACGCAACATGAGCTCTCTCTGTAGCTGCCATCATCTCTATCTGCTCCATCATCTCTGTGTTTGTTGAGTAAGCAATTGCCGATTGATCTCATCCTGAGCTGCCGGTTTCTGTCGCATCTTTACCATCTCTGCACTCATGAGATCGGGCGACGCTAGTCTTGGGCGATGCTCGACTCTCTGAGTGAAGATGCTTTGGAGCACCCGCGTCGATAGTTACCCTGGCAGGTCTCCCATACCATATATGCGACCCTTGTTCTTACCGCCAAAGAACATCGACCCATGCCTCGCAACTCCACTGGGCTTCCACCTCCGGGTCAAGTGTGGTGGAAGAAGGGGAAGATGAGGCTGCCTCGAGACCGAACTCTGAGATAACTTATCACGATAGTCCTCCTGTCATTAAAATTGATACACATAATCATACAAAATTATCATAATTATTAAATATAAAATAAAAATAATTTCCAACAAAGAGACATGTAAATCACCTGAGTGCGTCTAGAACGCTCATCTACATACTCGCCGTACCCTTCCTAGTATGAGTTCGGGCATGAAGCTCAACCGGCTTGACGCTACGGCCAAGCTCCCTAGCCCGCACCAAAAAAAAACTTGTTCATATTTGAAGTTACACTACCTTAATAGCCGACATCTAATGAATTAACAAAATATGATGTTGGAACTTACAAGGCGTCGAGCATGCTCCCCGATACGATGCTGCCGCCAGTGTGCGGGCTCCCACCCTTTTCCGAGGCCTGTTGAGCTTTGCCTCGGGCGGATTTTTTCTTAAATTCAGGTGTAGCCCAGTAGAGCACATAGCTCCTCCCAAATGGGTGGGAAACACCATTTTGACGCTGTCCCTTTTTCCGATATCTAGTCAACAACTCGAGAGGCGTTTGCTCGCTTTTTGATGAAAAATTATCTCTACATCAGTGGAATGCTCTACTCTCCAAGCAGCCTTCTCCTCAGTAAATAAGGAGAATATAATATTTTTTAGGATAATAATAAACTAAAGAAACATTAAAAGTAACTAAAAATGGAAGTAAATTCAAAAGTACAAAAATACCTTAAAAGCCGCAAAAGAATCGATCCCGATCCTGATCCTCAAGCTCACTCCAATGCTTCCAGGCCCGATCAAGCGAGATGTAATCGCATACGTGACGGCCTCTGCAGATTTTTTCTCGACGGAAGGAACCTTATCAATAGAACATGAGAACAATCAATACACATACATATAAAATCTGCACTCAACAATAAAATAACAATATTTGAGATCTTTCTTACCCTTTACCGGGTCGGGGTAACAATAACTCGGCCATCCGACATAACCTCAATCTCCTCATCATCCGATGATATAGGCGAGGAATATCCATAAGTCTCCTCGTCATCACCATGAGACCGATGATCACCGATCCCATGGGTAAATCTACCCCCGATGCATCCGGTTGTCCGGAATTGTCCGCATGGGTCCGAGTCGGAATCCTCGGGGGTGGGCATCATCGTGATCCCAATGGAGGTGTCCATGAACCGAGTGGTCGGAGCAACAGTGGGGGGTGCTGGTGCCATATCATGTGGAGGCATGGGTGTGGGCGGTGGGCGTAGTGTAACAGATGTAGATGGGAGGGACACGAATCCGTCATCGACTTGTCCGTGTCACAAAGCGAGGTCGACCACGACGACGTGCCCCTCCAGGTGCCTTACCCTTTCCCTTACCATCGGCCATGTCTATAGTGAAAAATGATGCTAATAATAATTAATTAAAAGTAACCAAAACACAAATTTGCAAATAATGGAAATTGATGGTGATAATAATTAACTTAAAGTAAGCACAAACACACATTTGTAAATAATGGAAAATGATGGTGATAATAATTAACTTAAAGTAAGCACAAACACACATTTGTAAATAATGGAAAATGATGCTAATCATAATGAACTTAAAGTTATGACAATGACAATACTACCTAATACAAAATACATCACTAAAATAAATAAAGTATTTGTTAGTCAGAATTTGAGCTAGTGTCATATTCATAGCCATCTTCATCTTCTTCATCTTCCTGATTCTCGCTTCTTCAACATCTTCATCCGGAATGACTTGATTTGATGTCAAGCCTGGAGGTATCCACTTCTTCCCCTACAACTTGTGTGTCTTGTAAACATGAGATTGGTTCTACTTCAATGACCTCATTTGCACGTGACATTTCATCTGTTTGATATGGCTCATCCAACTCTGAAACATCTATTTCAATGCGACCCCTTGGTTTTGTCTTGATTGCAACACACCAACCTCGTTTTTCTGTTTGAGTTGCTGGATAAGGAACGTAATATACTTGTCTCACATTATGTGCCATGATAAACGGATCAAACATATGATATCTTCTACTCATTTGGATGTCCACAATATTATATTTTTTATTCAAATTAGTGCCTCTACTAGATGGATCGAACCAATTACAATAAAACAACACTATTCTCTTAGGGTAGTCTAAATAACGATATGACAACTCATATATGTGTTGTATGACACCATAAAAGTCATCTGCAACTCCGTCTGGCTCACCCTTTACGTAAACACCACTATTTATTGTTGTTTTGTCTTCTGTCCATGATTGAGTATGAAATTTGTACCCATTCACGAAGTATGTGTGCCATTCTTTGACTTGTGTCAGAGGACCGTCAGCCAAGTTTCGTAAATGTTGATTAATGACAGTAGGTGCCTCACCCGATCAAAGTGCTTCCATGCTTCACCATCAGAAGGATGGCGTAACACTCCTGCATTCCTCCTATTCTCATGGTGCCATGTCATTTTTCCTGCAGTCTGCATCGATGCAAACATCCTCTGTAATCTAGGAATGATTGACAAGTAGAACATCGACTTTACCGGAACTGGTTTTAGATTACTTCTACTTGCGTTGCTACCGACGATACCTTGGTGCGTGACAAAACCTGCACTCAACCAATGCGCCATCATTTTTGTCGAATTCATTATCGTAAAAGAGCATGCACCCATTCTGGCAACAGTCAATCCTCTTGGACTCCAATCCTAACTTGGACATTAACCTCTTCGCATCATAATAATTCTTGGGTAATCCTCCTTTGAAAGGCGTCCGGCCAAAACCATTTTGGCAATGAAATCCAAGCCTAACTCGGGTATGCTCCAATTGGACTTGGCGGATAACGATTGAACACACATCGATAACGTCGAGTCGGGGGGACCCTTCCCACAAAGGCTTATTTGCCTCTGTTAGGAGATTATAAAATTTTTGTGCATCTGCATTAGGAGGCTCTTTCAGTATTATTGGACTCAAACGACCGGACATCATAAGAGCGTCACACACCATCTCCTCCATGGAAACAATATGATCTCCATATCCAACTTCGCACCACTACTTGAACCACATTGCAATTCTGGTCAATGCCAAAATCAAATTGCGGCATTTCTTCTCCATGATTTGTCCAAATCCAAGTGAATTAGGCCTAAACCCAACTTTATACAGGTCGAGCCACTCACATCGTCTACATTCTTAATTCGGTACAGTCACACTTCATACAAGGACATCTAATCAACCCCCCATTGTTATAAGTATCCTGCTGACTTGCCTTGGTAATAAATTCTTCAACACCATCTAAGAAAGATTGTTTTAACCCCTCTACGCGGATAAACCCTATCATACATCCAAGTACGATTCAAAGGAACAAATTCCATCCTCTGCATTTGCGCCAAAAAAAAGATAACTATAATGAAATTCCAAATAGAGGAAGTATCCTCTTCAAAAATTAAATTCAACGGTTATATTCAAGAGAGCATCACATTCACACATTATTTATCATAAAAAAAAAATACAACATACACTTGCATTGCCATTAAATCAGAGCAATGGTTTGATAGCAATGAAAGAAAAATAAACCAAATAGGATAGTCATTGTCTATATAATTTATCACATAGTTTATTGCAAGCTACTAACCATATAGTGAATAAGGAAAAACAAAGATCATGGTGTAGTTTATAAACGATAGCACAAGCATAAAAAAATTGTCGAGTTACATGCATAGGTGATTGGGTAATATTCTTATCATGCTCATGTTTTTCCTCATTTATCTTATTTGTTAATGTTACATAATAGTTCATTTTTAAAGAGCAAAGACAGCATCAATAGTAACCACTTAATAGACTACATTAAACCACAAGGAAAAAGTAATTAAAATCACTTACCAATTAGAATGAGAGCAACACTAGCACAACTAGAAATGTATATAACTTTCACAAATCAAGAACCTGCCCAACAGAAAATTGAATATAATCATAAATATAAATATGAATAGAGGTTTTCAATTTAATAAAACTTATATATCATTTATATGAATAGAGGTTTTCAATTTAATAAAACTTATAATGTAAATAATTAAAATAGCCGGATATTATATTCTACCCCTAAAAATGAATTCGCCCTCGAATTATAAGGGCACGTGCAAAATCTAGAATTAACTCTGAACTAGTTCATGGTCACCGACCATCATGTTCTCAAAACACCGTACATGCCCACCTACTTCATCCAAAGATGCTCATGTAAAGGTTCAAACCATAAAATACATATTATAGCATTTATCAACATGGAAATATAACGACGGACTGTAAATTAAATGTAATCCGCGATATCATCAATATACAAGTCCACATTATAAATCATACCCAAGATAAAGAGAGTATAAGGATTTCCCAAAACCCATCAACAAAAGCACATAACTTAGGACAATATCCACTTAAACCAACAACAAAAACCAAACAACTAGCCAACACAACCAAACAAGATATAGAACTAAGCAACCAGCTTGAAACTAGTTTTAAAATAATAAGATATCAGCAAAGATCAATAGACATTAGCGAGCCTAAGCATAGGAGATGCACACATCAAGAAAGATATAAACCCATGCTTCAAATTACCATACTCTTAAAACTAACCAATTCTCTCACCGGGCTCAAGAAATTCCTATCAAACACAAACCAAGAATTTTGACAAACACAAAACAAAGATTCATGTGCATGGACCATATATCAATAGCTTAAGGATACAATTCATGTTCACATCATATGACATTTTATCAACATCGTGTCTCTAATCTATAAATAGGTCACTTAAGTTTAATCGTCCTCTCATTAGTAGACTTTCTTGAAGCATAGTGACAACAACAACAATTAAGAAATTAATAAATATTAGCTCTTGACAACAAAAAGATCTAACCTAAGACAAGATTGGATATAACATATTGCTTATATTTACTTGCACTCATTATAAATAATAAAAAATCATAACTTCCACCAACCTACAAGCCTCAGGTTGCATCTATAATCAAAGAAGAAAATAACAGACCTAAAAATGCATACAATTAATAAAACATTGTAGTCATAAAGCTCATGGCATCCGATCATGAACTTAGGCATATTTGCATTAGCATTTATTAAACACGCCCTTCATAGTAATTTTTTTTTATAACAATATTCACCTGTCTCATTATTAAACTCATTACTTTGTAAAGTAGCGAGGTAGCACCATTAAAGTCATTGCTATAAATGATGTAAATATAAACAAAGCATGAGAATCCAAAAATTGCTTAAAATGACCATTTCAAAGTTAAGTCTCACCATGCGGTCATGTGCTAAATTAATTGATGCACCCTCTAGGTTTAATTCAAAATCAAGTAGAGCGCCCTATGTAAGCAAGAATGTTCATTCAAATATCACTTTGTAGACTAATGCTCATAATTGAAATCACTTTCATTCTCTTTTCTGTCTTTTTTTTTTTGTTATTAAAATGACAAACAATAATTTGACTTACCAACTCTCACCAAATACCCTATCCAAAACACACATTCGTGTTCAATGGGACCACTAGAAAGCTTATTTTAGTGGGGGGAAATGAGGAAAGTACACTGGTAACAATATTTTTGTAGAAATGCAAGTTAACCATACTATATACCAATAATCGAAGGCAGAAGTAAATAATGCTAACATCCAAAAATAATTCCATCCTTATTTCCTTATCTTCTAAATCATAGGTGTACTTTAAAGTCAAAGTACCATACTACATGTATTCCTATATCAAGCCAATTCAAGATCAAAGTCATCAGTAAAAATATATATTAGTATCAACCCCATTTGAAAAACTTTTCTTCAATATAGATGAGAATGATAAATGGCAATGCATTATTGTATTGAAAATCTTACTCTAACTATATTTAGTTGAGGAAAAAGAAAAAAAAAAAAATAGAGAATATCCTTCTATGTGATCCATCTTCCAAGGTCTATATATCAAGATGGATTATATCAAGCATTATTTTGCATCTCCAATCGTATTGAATGAATGCGGTGAGGAATTCCATATATCTTGAGCCAGAAAGAAGATTTCCTATTAATTTTCAAACACACCAACGTGGATTGAACCCGACCGATGCCAAGAGCATTTCACTAAACATGGAAGCATGTCATGTGGAAACAGTTTGGGAGTATATAAATATGATATAGCTGCTACAATTATTACTGATCATCAATCATAAGCAAAAATAATTGATGAATTAATGTGGCTAAAAATAATGATTCCAACTTTCCAACCACTATGGATGACATGACATTAAATTCCCAAGTCATTTGATACTTTATATTTGAACCACTCACTATCCTTTTGTCCACTTTTAATACCAACGGGAGATAAAGGCCAAACTTTGCTTTTACCAGATATTCTACCTAAAACATATGAACCTAACACCTAACTTCCCCTCAGAATCCAACTTGTGCCGAAAAGTGAAATAGCTCTTAGGAAGAGCTATAAAATAAAAGAAGGATCATCAAGGTGCAATCATCCTGTATGGATTACTAGAACACTTGGCCAAATGGGTTTCAAAACAAATAGGATTTTCTTTTACTATCTTCGTCTCATCTCATTAATCTTGCATCTTCATATTCCATTCGAAAAGAAGACCTTGCCTTCAGGTACTATCCAAAGTTTTTTTATAAATAAAAACTACACTACGAGATATATATGATGAATAATATTTCACACCCTTGTTCCGAGCTATTGACAAATGTAAAGCTAAGTAACAATCCTTAGTATTTACGCCTAAAAATCAGAAAGAGAAGGTGAAAAAATTAGAAAAGAAGAAATGAGGGAGAGGTAATGTAATATTTTGAAAGAAAAATGAACAAAGTAGGGAAGGTAGCTAAAATCACTGTTGTGGCTCCATTTGACAGACTCCTTGAAACACCTGCATGAAGACATTCGAGGAGGAAGAAAACTCTAGGATTACATATTGAAATTTGTCGGCCTTTGCGATATTAGGCAGCTAGTAGAATGAAGACTATATAAGGTCGCCAAACTGAATGTTTGTCGCGAAATTACCATCCGTTCACATTAGCTTCCTATGCCCCGTCGGAGTGGCGCTAATATCCCCATAAAATGGTGGGGCGTTCTTCGCTTGATTTACGGCCAATTTCTGAAGGTTTCTCTACCATTCGAGTCAGTCAGAAACATAAAATTAGCGAATGCGGTTTTGTAGAAGTTGTCATAAATCATCCGTCACTGACTCACCTTATTCTGTAGTGGAACATTTATTAACGGCCACAATGAAAATCTTTTGACAATTAATGCTTTGTAGGATAGGTGGCTTTCAAATTATAAGCAAAAAAGTACCTATATTTTTTGGACTGAATATAAACAAAATCCAAACATCAATTTATTTATGACATGTTAAGTATTCCAAAAATCAAGAAAATTCATATAGATTATGTCGAGACTATCACGAACACTCAAAATCCATAATCTCAACCTCACGGGGTATGGGGTTCTTTTATCCTGGAGGATAGCATAAATGGTACTTATCATGAAAAGCAGGTTTTCTTTGGCTTTTAAAGAGGAGAGGTGAGTTGATAGTGGGCAGTCTTGGTAGTGACTAGAAGTTTAGAGCCCGCAGAACATTAAGTTTCTTGTTTGGCTTGTCTACCATCAAGCTGTTCCTACTTTGAGCCTTCCGCCATCATTGTGGAATCTAAATTCAGCTTTCTTTTGTGAAAGATGCTTTAATGCTACGAAACGTTCCTTCATTGTGTATAGAGATTGCGATTAAGCCAAAAATCTATGGGAGCCGTTTCGTAAGCCAGAATACGACTTTTCTAGTCGGTTGGATCCGTGTTTGTGGATA